>LN891179.1:120202-137520 GCA_900010015.1 Tuber aestivum
GAGAGAGAGGGAGAGAGGGAGAGGGAAAGGAAGAAGAGAAAGGGGATTTTCTTTTAAATTTTTTTTTTTTTGAAATACACTTGATTGAAGTACATACAACACTATACAAGTACGGTACGGTACTCAAAAGACCGGACAAGAACCCCTCCTCGCGATGATTTGATTCAGAGTATTAAAGGGCTGGCGTGGGGAGGGGAGGGGAGATGTTGTTGGTTCGTTCGTTCGGTGCAACTGAGGGTGTTTCTCTTTTTCGTGCTGCGCCATATACGGTACTTCGGGTCGTGGTTTGGTTTGGTTTGGTACGATACTGCATAGATACGTTCTACAGCGCGCGCGGAGGGGTTGTCTCAGTACGGTATTTGGAAAAAGGAGTTGGGGTGGTGATAGCCCACACTTTTGGTGAGACTGGGTCGGTCGTTATTCTGGTTTCTCGGATTTTGCACAGTGTGCTGCTAGAACAGGAAGCTTGATGACAGACATGATTTGCTTCAGAATATGACGCGCGGATCTGTCGTGCTCGCCATCGGATTATTACCGACAGACAGCTTATGGTACTCGACCGGAAAGAGCTTGAGTTGGGCGATCCACAAGATAGCTTTCTCAACCCCTCCGTACACGTGAAATCTCCCTCCCCCTACGGGTAATGTGGGACACAACTCTAGCACGTGCGAATTGTCGAAAGCCAGCTACTAAAGGGTGAGGGGGGAGGAAAATGGGCAAGACTTCCAGAAGAGATGGGCTCTCTAAGAGGTATGGGATGTCGGAAGCTGGGTGGGAAAAGAAGCTCTTTGTAAACCGGACCGCGAGTTGATGGCGTCCTGAACCATGTCTTAACTTAAGCAGTGTATATATTTTGGAGTGAATGAGCGAGTGACGGTATATGCTTGTGTTGGACGTTCGGGCCGACAAGGAGCTACCTCTGCGTAACTCGGCCCAGAGTGGCTCCGGCGATGCTCCGGATGGGTGCTGAGCTGTGGTGGGAAAGCGTTGCGCTTTCTGATGTTTGTACCAAGAAGTTTCTTGCTCGGGGTCTTCTATGCCGTTGGGATTTCGGTGGTTTTGGTACTTTGGTATTACTTTGTGTATACGCCCCTCTCGCGAACGCTTGCGCTCGGGCCCGTGGACTTGGAGATAGGCGGTGGCTTTAGGGAAGACTCCGACCCCTCCTTTCCCAAACCACTTGGGGTTATTCGCCGCGATCTGGCCTGTCCTCGGCAGCAGACAACAGGAAAAGGCGAGCAAGAATTGAATAGCGAGCCACAAAATAGTGATAATACCCAATATCAGGTACGGAAGTACATCGCCGCGAGTCCTAGGCCCAACCATTTCGCAGTCACAATGTTGAGATGCCGGGTATGCGGCAGAAACGCAGACTGGAGATGTTGAGAGGAGAATATAACACCTGCCTGTTATCGTTAAGCGTGAGGTGTGGCTCTCCTGGAGGGATAAACCCCGATGGAGGAATGTAGGATAGGACCTGTCACGAATTGCGTTGTTAGTAAACATACGGTGGTTACAGGGTTTATATCTTGGAGCCGTGACCAACCTGACTCCCTCGTTTGGGTTTGGCTCGAGAGTTGGGCTAGGAAAGCAGGTATGCCTTTTATAAAAGTTTCGTATAGGTGGAAATTTGAATCTTGATCGAAAGGGAAGAAGGTCTCTCTGTCCGATGCCCGGTATCCACAGGTAGGACTAAGAGACACTCGTGCTTGCGGGGGCAGAGGTGGCTATGAAGGAAGGTGACAAGGGAGGAGTAGGATGCATCGCACGGCCTGAACAGCAGGGTGATTCCACAGTAGGCCAGACAAGGGCCTAACCCTCAGCGCAACAGGTCGCATTTCTGCAAAATAAAGAAAACTGTGGCCCGGCAGAGAATCTTGGAGAAGGAATCGATATATATATATATAGATCACAGATCCCAGGGGCCTCATGGAAGAAGCAACGAGCGCTTCAGGATAGATCCAGGCTCCGTCGCCGGTGCACGCCCTTCACCAGAGGACACAAGCACGCTGCCTCCCCGAGTAAAAGATACCGCGGGACATAGCATGAACGTCCTGGTCAACTGAAATAAACACCCTCCATCAAGCGGCAATGGTGTTGACCATATGAGTCTCGATCCGCTGGGTCGCGACCTATGCTACCCATGGGGGGGAGTTCATGCTGGGCAGAGTGGAAGTACGGGTCGGTAGGAGTTCTCTTGAACAAGCAAGAAAAGCCGAGAAAACAAAATTTACTCTTTCCCAGAGTAACTGTCAGAGACCCCCTTCACAATAAGCCTTCGGGAGTCGTTGATGTCGTTGAGGCACGGCGAGGGGTATATATAGTATCGGTTGAAAGTCCAACAATGTCCTGAGGCCATCTGTAGCGGGGCACACTTGTGGCTCTCTGGGAGTTGCTTGACTATATTTTGCTAAGTTCAGCCCGGATGGCGGTGCGGGTCATAGGTGAGTGCGAGATAGGATCGGAAAGGAGCGGTGGTGACAGTCCGGGGGTTTCCAACGCCTCCGTCTGGGTGGGCGGTCGCTGCTCGGTAGACGGTTCGGGATGAGGAATGTGTGTCCCAGATACCAAGCCTGGTCCGCCACTGGTGTCGGGCTCGATTCGGGGTGTTGTGCATGAAGATGTTGTAAATAGGAGCATAATGCTCCTTTGTTGTATCTCGGCGTCAAGAATGGCAATCATGGAAAGAATCTCATAGCAAATATCGTATCTAGTGTTCGGCGCATCGTTAGTGAAATTACAACAAATTATGGATCTGGGGAGAGCCTACCCAATTGGTAGTCAATCTTCAAGGCTAGGGAGATAATGTGCACGTGTCCTTGAAAAACGCCCTCTCCCGTACACTATACCTACGACACCAAGGTGTAAGGGGTAGCAAACCTTCCTCCTCTTCTTTCCGCCCATCAGTCCACCAGGACCGCCAGCAGGGCACTGGGGGCGATGCCACCATAGTCACAAGAGGTTGGGAGAGAGGGTGAAGGGGCAAGAGAATAACGTCGTGCTCTTCCCGACCCTAATGCCGCGACCGTATCCAACTGGCCTGTTGTCATCCATCCGTACAGCCGTTTAAGGGCATGACATCCACTTCTACTCTCCGTGTGTCCCGGGGGCCCAGTATTCCCAGGGGGTTGTGCTGCTTCTTTAACTCTTTCGGGTGTCGTGAGGGTATAGAGTGTTGCGGTTTTCACGGTTTGGAATGCAATTATAGCTGCTATGGCTCGACGCGGATGTGAGCCATAGGCTTTGTGATTCCTAGATCAGAATATATTGGGGTAGGGTTCGTAACACTTCTTTCTGAACCTGATCATTACCATCACACTACCGGGCCGGGGGCGGCACCCTCACACCTGCTGCCGCCAAAGGGTAGAGGGTACTTAGACGAGAGAATAGCATCGTGCTCTTTCCGGTTCCTAATCCCACATTCGTATAAGTCTAGCCTGATTTTTCCCTCTTTTGGAACCCAATGTTATCCGGACATTGAACCCACTTTAGTTTTCCCAGCCGAGATCTTCCGAAAGAGGGAGAGGTAGGGTGCTGGATTATAGACGGGTTGTGACTCTGTGCGGGTGTGAAGTCGAAGCTTGGCAAAGTCTGGGCCGGAGTGTATTTATTGGGATTCGCAATGACTCCTTTCCGAACACAATCATTACCAGGAAGGGTGCTCTGGGTGGAGCACCTTCCTCCCCATCCTACTGTGCCTTCTTAGGGGTTATTCCGCTGACAGTGCGCTGAGAGCCACATCCTCTCATGCACTAAAATGCAGCAACTGCCCTAAGGAAAGAAAGTCACGATATTGGAGGATAACGTCGCACTCTCCGATCTCCAACCGCGCTTTCGTATCCGCCCATCCTACTATTTTCACTCTCCCCAGTCTCAGGAGCCCATACTCTCAGGACATTACCCCTTTCCTTCCTTGGCTTTTGCCGCTGGGGAATGAAGTATTGGCTGCGCGGCTTGAACGAGGTTGTAACTTAAATACTGGTAGTGCAAGTATGAAGGTGGAGTTTCGTGGAGTATTGATTTGACCGTAATGACTCGGAGTGTCGAGGGTGTGATACAGCTTCTGCGCACGGATCTTGTGTTTTGCCGTGTACATTCAGGGGGGTGGGTATAGTGGGACGGGGGGACAAGCGGTCTGGTGGGGTGAATTGACATGAGAATAGACCGACGAGCGATATGGGCCAAAGGAGGACGGTGAACACCAGGGAGGCTCGGGTGTGTTCTCCGGATCCGTTATAAAGCCTGAGAAACATCCCAAGTGTTTGCATACTCATATGCTAGACTAGATATGCCTTTCTCGTCACCGGCAGTCACTCGCAAAACCTCCTCACAAATTCACAATGCAAGGAGTCTTAGAAAGAAAAGACAACAAATCCTACCCCTTCTCCCCACCCGGAGAATCCACGTACCGCCTCTCTCAACAAGTCACGCATATCCCTCTCTTCGGATACGCGAGGTAGGATAGGTGTTGCCCCGAAGCTGGATAACAGCATGATAGATCATCCAGGAAGTGCTTTGAGTTTGGCATCCATGGTTACCCTATCATGTAGGTAGTGGGCAAACATGAAACTGCGCTTCTTTAGAAAGAATCCTCCACTCGCGCTTTGTTGCAGGAGAAAAGAAAATAGGGTAAAGCTGTACGTTAGCAGGACTTCTCCTTCCCTGGGCGATAGTCTTGCTGGGGAGGGCTTTCTGCTGGTGAAGCGTGGGTGACACCAGTTTGGATTCCATCCCCTGAATGCAATGGGGAGGCAAAGCAGTGCGCCATCAAAGTCCCGCGGGAGAGAGGAGGATTTCGCTTTCCGTGACTTCTCTTTCCTGACCGAAGAACGCAGTCTTGGGGATTACTCTATGGAGCAGAAATTCTCTGAGAAGGATCGTGATATCTTGGTTCTGGATAACCAGGGCTATCACTCAACCTCGTTGATACCTAAATATCCGGGTGTCCGGCACCCCCTCACTCACTGGCCCACTTCTTCCACCGCTAGTTCCTACCCCCGTGCTGCGGGTGAATCCCACGCATTCGAGGGCCCAAGAGAGCGAACTTGAGTTTACATGGATTTGAAACCGTCGGCAAGAGAGCAGACTCAAAAGCGTCTATGGTATCCATGAAGTGATGCGGTAGTGGGAGAAGCCCCTGGTGATCTGTCATGAATCCACCTCTTTTTCGTGGTGGTGAGAACAAAGCCGACCAGAGAAGGATATGGTGAGGACTGTGTTGGGTGTGATTGAGTTTCCCCGGCCTCCCTTTGAGGGGGAGGGGGGGTAGGGAGGGGATAGCATGGGGTAGTTTCTTTCTCGCAGATCTAGGACTAGAGATATTGAAAGTGGGTGATGTCGTTTGTGGTGAGGTGGGAGGGTTTGGGTCAAGAGATTGCTCGTACGACCTCCCTGCATCTAGTGCCTCTCTTCTCCTTCCGTCCCTCCAAAAATCGAGCGAGTTTCACTCCTAGAAATACTCGCACCAGTGATTCCAAGTAATGGTATATCCTCTTGGGGAGTTGGTGATCGCTGATAATGGTTCTGACCCTAACCCTGTGTTGTGGGTGGAGAAACCCCATGGGCTCTGCCCTGCCAAATTGGATGCGGTGCTGAGCCCAAAATTTAGCTGCGGAAAATACAGCTATCGAGAGACTCCCCGAAGATCCTAATTCAAGGAGATCTCCCATCCTCCCAGTCAGGAGGAGTGGTGCGTTTCGTTTCTAGTGCTCGTCCCAGTGCTAACTTTAAACTGGTAAATGTGAGCACAAGAACTCGGCTAGCCCATCATTTTCATGTCCTTCATAAGCTCATTGGGCCGCCACGCTTGGTCACCGTGACCAAGGGGGGGTGAATACTAGGAGTTGCTCGAAAGGCGATCTGGGCTAATTGCGACCTGTTTCTGATTGTTCTGCGCGCAGTTGTTAGGCTAGTGGGTGTTATTGTGAGGGCGTGGTCAAGGTGGGAATTAGAAGTGTGTCCAGTGATAGGGGAAGATGGGGTATTTTTTATTTTATTTTTTTGCTTGCTTGCTTGGTTTCCATGAATTATGAGCTGATCCAAGCAGAGGCGTGGCTGAACCTATGAGCCAAGGGCTGGTGGAATGGTTTGGATAAGTTTAGGGGGAGGGGGGCCAACGTTTATGTGTCAAACATGAGCGGCCATGGTACGAATCCCGAGAACGGCGCTATCGGGAGAATCATATCCGCTCACTCGCAGTGTCTAGGTGACTATACCATCTGAATTTTCGGGGGTTCCGGCGGGAATTGACATGCGTTTCCTCGCACTTTCCTAGAGTTTTGTATCCCCTTGATATCCCAAAAGGTATAGACGTGGGCGTTTGGGGATCCTCATTATGGTAGGGTAGGCCGCGCGTGGGGGCGGAGACTGGCCAGTAGCTCTATTCTGTGATCACCTTGTTAGTAGCGGTACTAGCAGAGTCTATGGAAAGGAGGGGGAGCGCTTACCTTCGTCTTGAAGAAAAAACAAAGCGCTGTTCGGGCTTTCTCCGTCAAAGCTTCGATCCTCTCAACTTCTGCGATATGTGATAGGTTGCGGCATGCTCTTAAATGTACTTTAATAGTCATGACCATGACAGGAGCCAAGGGGATAGCGAGGCAGGGGGGCAGAACAGAAATGAATCCATTCTGCCCACCAGACCTTCTCCCCGCTTCCTTGGAGGGCGTAGTCATCACTCACCACCCAGCTGGGGTGATGGGCCGGTACGGGCCGAGTGTATTGTTCGTCAAGTCAAGAACACCCAGCTAGGCGTGGAAATAAATCGCTTCCCGCTGCTATGATGCAACGCCGTGTAGTACCCCCGTTGATGAGGTAGGTAGGTTTAAAGGAAGGAAATGCATGAGAATCGCTGAAAACCATATTAGTACTATAAACGGCCCTAAGGAGAGAGTCGGATGATACTTGCTGTACTGTACAATATCCTAGCTCCTGACAAACTCCCATTCATTCCACCAACTTACATATCTTCTTTCCCTTTCTGGACGCTGAACTGCAGGAGTGAGAGCAGCGCTAGCAAGACCGGTGGAGGATGATGGAGTGTGGTGAGACTTAAGAAAAAGGGAGGGAGAATGCCCTTTTATTTCTTTCCCGCTGTTTCCCGACTATGCTCCTAAAGGTGTTATAGCGTGGGGGCAGGGCTCAACCCGAAGCGGAAGGGTGAAAGGGCGAGATGGGGTGAAGTAAAGGACATGGGCAAAAATGCTGAAGGAGGTACATATATATGCGTATATATATATATATAATATGCAGTGGAGTAATAGGAAAGATCGAGACAAAATCGGTATTTGCGAGGAGGATATATGCTCGCCAGGGCATAGTAATTACTCCGGTACGGCAGTGCCTCCACGGGACATTGCGATGGGTGGGGGGGACCACTGATGGCACAATCAGCGGGAACCTGAGGGATATGACCTGACAAACCTAGCCACATTATGAGAAGATGCAAAAGAAAACAAGTACTCATCTAGCCACGCTCCCCGCTCCTCCCTCCCTCCAACTCCCTTCCGCTCATCCTTCCGTCCTCTACGCTAGTCATCCAACACCCCCATCCCACATAAAGTGAATCACATACAATAATTAAAATGCCATATCCTAGTTCACATAGTTCAAGCACCTGTAAACCTCATTTGCTCACTTCCTAGGCCCATGCTACGATATTAATAGTCCCAAACACTAGAAAAAAAGGAATTAAAAATATATTTAAAACCTATTAATAAGGCCCCCCCTCTCCCCTCTCCCTATCCGTTCCCCCACGTTTCCCTTCCGCTCCGCTCCCCTGTCCGGATATGCCCTACCTACCCTGCCGTAATCTCGCCCATCACCATCATCATCATCGGCCAGCAAATATCTGAAACAGCAGCACACCCACCCACCCACCCACACACCCACACACCCGTGCACCAGGTTTTGAGATAGAGAGAAAGAGAGAGAGGAGCAAACAAGCGAACCAATGAGCGGCAATACGTACTTTTCCGGAAAAGGAAAATACCGACGTCAACTCCAGAGTAAAATAGGAACTACAAACAGAGAACACACCACTACTACCCGCCTGTAAAGTATGGATAGTGGAGGGAAGAAAAAAAGAAAAAAAAAAGAACAAAGAAAACGGAAATATACAGAAGAAGCTGTCAAGTTTTTTTTTTAAGTCTCGTGAGCGTCGTGAAAGAGGAAATAATTTAGGAATCATCGTCCTCAAGTTCATCCTCATGGACAATTCTAAGGGTTTCTTCAATGAGAAGGAGATCGTGCTCGATCATTTCCGCCCAGTTCTGGACGTCCCCAATTTCCTGCACAAATCAGCAAACTGTGCCGGGGGCGTACGGGAAGGGGTGAGAGCAAACCTTGATTTTGGTTCTAGCTCCATCTGCCATGCCACTCCACTGACGGGTAGTCTTCCCGAGAGCAGCGGTGCGGTTCCTCAAGGTCTTGCTTTGACTCTCAAGAGCATTGGCATTGGAGTGAATGTTGGTTATGCGTTCACGGAGCTCCATATCAACGGATGCCCCGAGGGTGTGGAGCTCTTGTGTGAGGGTTTGACGGGCCTCATCTGTTTCACCCCCGATCGTTAGCATGAGGAACGGACTGGTAATGGGTCGGCGGAAAGACAACGCACCAGCACGCTTGAATCGGTCCTTCCTGATGAGTGCATCCTCCTTGATAAGTCTTGAAGCCATTGCAGAGTATTACGTGGATTGATGGTATAGGGTAGGGTGGATAATGGATCGGTAGATGGATAGAAAGCTTGCGTTGGCAAAGAACGTGCGATTGATGATGGGAAAAAAACGAGAGTAAAGGGCGAAACCCCCAGCTTAGATAAAGGACCGTTCCCTCCTCCTCCTCCTCCTCCTCCTCCCCCGTATCCTCCTCCGTATCCTCCTCCTTCCTTCCCCCCTCTCCAGCCCTCAGTTCCCTTGCCCACCACCCTCCCGGAAACTAGGTCTCGTTATCACCTCAATCCTCGTCTCGGACCAAACAGAGCGCGCCAGCACAGCAATTGCCCGTTCATCCACACCCTCGAATTGATCGTGGGGGAAGGGAAGGCCAAGTCCACCCGGCAAGGCCCCAATGCAATGATGTCTAGTGGAACGAGCAAGGGGAGAACGGGGTGGAAGGTGTGGTAGTGGTGACGATACTAGAAGTATGCGTTGGCAATGGAGCAGGCCAGACGGGCTGACGATGGACGATATCTGCAACGGGGATGGTGCCACGGCGATATCACGTATTACGACGGAGGGGGTGGGTGCCTGCAAAGAATGAATACGTCAACAGGAGCAACCTCAATTCTTCGATCGAAGCCCTTTCCCACAGGGCAGGCGCGACTCCGGGCGATGCAAACCCACGTCACCCAAAAGGCGGGGGGAGGACGCAGCATCAGATGGCGGGGGAGGGGCGCAAGGGCATGGGTGGGGAGGGGAGGGGAGGGGAGGGAGGGTGTAGCATGGTGGCATAGATTGATAACTCTGGGCGATGGAACGGGCGAAGGAAGGGGGCGATGGGGGAAGAAGGAGGGGAGGACAGACAAATGCAGGAAATCCCAGTTGCAGGTAAATTTGCGTGGTCGCCTCTGATTCGAGCCAGCTGTGCAACGAGGGAATCGGTGCGAAGGCGGCAGTTTAGAAGAGAGTGAGTACTCGAGTAGTTCGACCCAAGACCCCGTTGAGCCGTGGCGGTACGAAGGAGGGATGAGCTGTGTGGCGGTGCTAGCATCTGGATCCCGAGCAGATGAGCCCCATCTCATGGATTTCAGATGAGCTTCATCGCCATGTTAGCCGTCCATAGGGTTGAGGAAACCCGGGGGTCTGTGAGCTGTAACAGACCTGGTAACCAGGCCAGAGAGAGATGCCGGTAGACCACTGGTTTCTGGGAATGTCATTCTTCTTTTGATTGCGGAAAGGGGTGCTTATTGGTGCGGAAAATCATTTTTCCGGTCCGGCCACCATTAGGGAGCCCCAGGTCGATCCTTAGATGTTTGTAGAAAGAATAGACTACTCTATCGAATCTTCCAAGATATCAACCAGAGATAGAGGAGGAGGATCACAGGGTCATATATAGGCTTCCCGCGGATCCGAGCACCCCCAGATGGGGGGTTCGAAGCCACACTCAATCTGCCTTCCCTATATAACATTCCCACCCCCCTTCGTCACCCGAGATTCTAACTCTGTTATTCTTGTGTACCATATCCTACCCGCCTGCTGCCCCCCAGCAGCAACATCTGCCAACCAGACCATTTGACCTTTACCCCACTGCCAGCTCACTCAAGCTTGATGCAAGCCTCCAACCTTAGTCCCACCTTCTTCTAGAGTAGAGAGATGTAATACCTCTATGCGCCGTAATGGATGCATGGAAAAAGAAAAAAAAAAAGAAGAAGGAAAAAAAAAAGGACGAATAGGAACCCTCGAAGTAAAAACCTTGATCACTTCTAGCTCAATAAACGTAGTTAAGACCCAGGCCTTGAGATACAACCCAACAGGGTACAATAGCTCCCCAATGTGCAGCTCGCCCTACTCTCTCTCCGCGACGACGGCCTCCAACTCTGCGATCCTCTTCTCGATATCCGGCACGGCTCTGAGCTGGATTTCAATCTCTTCCTTCTCGTCTTCAAGCTTTAACCTCTTCTCCGCATCCAACTTAGTAAACACGTATCCACCCTGACCATCGAACTGTAGAATATTGGCGTGATATTTCCACAGACTTCTACGATGACTGACAGTGATGAGGGTGATTCCTAAGCCCTTTGCCGTCTCGTACATGATGCGCTCTGTTTCCAAGTCTTGAGATGAGGTGCATTCGTCTAGGATGGCACTGTAAAGGATTAGCCCTGCATGGTGCTGGACCGAGCAAGAGGGGAGTACTATTTGGGTGCATGATAGAACAGTCTGGCCATGGCAACACGCTGCTGGATACCGCCGCTCCAGACGTCACGCCACTCCTTCTCAGCTTCCCAGCCGCCCTCCTTCTCAACCAAGTTCTCAATCTCAACCACACACAGAATCTCGTACAAAGCCTCGTCCGTCACGCCTCGACGAACCTGCTCAAGTCTGCTATCAGGGTAGATAACCTGCTGTCGCAGTGTTCCACGACTAAGGTATGGTCTCTGCGGAATGTAAAAGATTTCCTCGCTGGGTGGCTTGCGAACAGTTCCGCCATAGACAGGCCATAAGCCTCCCATAATTCTGAAAAGCGAGGACTTACCGCAGCCATTGGGGCCAACGATGAGGAGATGCTCGTCGGACTTTACTGTGAACGATAGCTTCTTGAGTAAGACATCACCATTAGGAGAGACAATAGGAACATCGGTAAACTCGATATCCGGACCAGTCGTAACTCTCCCACGCCCGCGGAGCACAGCTGCATTCTCCTCGGTGCCTGCGGAGGAAACAAGTTTCTTCTCGAAATGGCCGTTCTGGATATCTTCCATGACATTCAGAAGAGCAGATACTCGCGAGGTATAACCGGCCAGTTCGGTAATCTCCTTATAAGAGAACATGACTCTTCCAAAGGCATCCGAAGAAGATAACAGCAAGCGACGATTGATGACAAAGCCTATAGAAATCAGCCAGGGTTCAATCATGTCGAGCCCCAGGTATTCATACTTTCGGTGCGATCGCCCAACGAATTTCCTCTAGCACCAGGAACCTTGAAGAAGACCGGCACAGAGCATAGCATAAGTCCCAAAGCTCCCCAGAAGTATTTGATGACAAAGTCTTCCATCATCCCATGATACAACCGTCTTCGCAAGATGTAGTTCACATGCTTGATCAACGTGAAGTACCCCTTATCCAGCGTAGTCTTCTCAGCGTCATGCCCGCCGTAGAGCGCCACCTCCTCAGAATTATCTATTAATCTCGAATGGCTGAACCTGTACTCTCCTTCCAATCTCGCTTCATCCGCAACATATCTTCCAAACGGCGGGGTGAGCACCCTCATAGCGTTCGCAGAAACCTGGACGAGCAAAGCCATAGCAAACAGTCCCTCCCCGCCAACGTTCCTTGACAGCTGGTAATTGTAGATCATCATATCGAGCACCGGCTTCGCCAGGTTGGAGTACAGCTCCGCCAGCGAGTTCGAAAATTTCGATACATCAACCGTGATGAGTTGATCCGCGTTCTTTATGCGATCATCCAGATTTCCCAAAGTGTAGAAAGTCATCTGCGACAAGTACTTTGAGTGTATGTACTGCGTCAATCTGGTCCGGTACTGCAATGCCAGCTTGCACTGATGGTACGACAGCATCGAGTTCGTGAACGTCGCCGGAACCGCCACCACCATCCACCAGGCGATCCCCAAAAAGAAATCCCTCCCTTTGCCCCGCACGAGAGCGCTAACCAACTTCCCGTCCAGCTCGGCGACGTACAAACTTATCAATGTTCTCACGACGAGGAAGAAAGTATGACTGACCAGCAACCGAAGCTCTTTACTCCGCACGCCCGGGATGACGATCTTCAACAACTTGAATAGGTTTTGGAAGAACTCGCGGTTTAGTTCTACCTTCTTCCTTCGCCTTGCGTCGGGAGCCTCCGGGGTGGGTTGGGGATGGTGGCCCCCTTGTCGAGCGGCGGCAGCCTTCTGTTCGTTGATGGCATTGCGGACACGATTGACGAGCGCGACGAATAGCGTTAGGTAGACCCCCCGGGAGATCTTTGTCCGGTGTCTTGCGTAGAGGGAGGTGAGATGTGAGAGGAGATGGGTGAGTGATCGATCGGACCGCAGCAGGAGTTTCGACTGAGCGGCCATGGGCGATTGTCGAGGGTGCGAAAGCTATGGGCGGAGGGAATGGGGAGAGGAGTCGAATCAGACCTGCACCAGTATACTGTATTATGCAGCCGGTGCAGAAGGGAGAAGGGGAACCTTAAACTATCCTTATTACCGGGTAGTTCGAGGGTCTGAATCCGGGGTAATAATGTGGTGTTGAACCAGCATGTGATTGAAGCGCCGTAGTGCCAGGTGCCAAGATATTTACAGTGCAAGTACATATTATGATACTTACCGAGGGTCATTAGTGACGTCGCTTACTTTACCGGTGGGTTGCCGGTATCATACAGCGCGAGCACGAGCGCATCAAGCTCACCCATTCGGTCATAATATAGTCTACCGGTACGAGTGGTCAAATGGTTTGGAAAGCTCCACTATTGATCAGGTGGAAGACCACAAGTACCCCAGGTTCTTTCGTCGTCAGTGTTTCTAGCGTAAAATACGGTAGTCTGCGGTGCAGTACCAGTAATCAAGCATGGCGGTGTCTCGCGTCCTCTCTGCAGGTACCGGTATATCATGCTTGCACTGTACAGTACTTTAAAAAAGCGTGGTATGGTATAATATCGGTATCATTATAACTTTGCATTTCAACCTAAACGCGATCCCCGCTCGCGCACACACGGTAACTATACATGATCAAAGGGTATGGCTAAGAATATGAAAAGGGCCCTTTCTGCCGCGAAACGGCAGTAGACTAAGCACAGGTGGTAGTAGAAAAAGACGCCTCCACCCAGACCCGCAAAGAAAGAAATAAGAACTCCCAATTATCTAAGCATCCGACAAAACGGCAGTCATAAACCGTCAACTTCATCCCACTCGTGTTGTTGATTTTTCATCTGTATTCCCAAAGCATTTTTACCCAACCAAATATGAATCAAGAGAAAAGAGGATAGAGGGAAAGGAAAAAGAAAGGAAAAGAAAGGAAAAGAATCAGTGAGTAAAGTACATTAGATCCCTTGGAATTTTCACTAGTTCACAACTATGGAGGCTACTCCACGGCGGGTTTATCGCCATTGAGTCCTAGACTTTCGACAACGGAGACGGCGCGCCCTTTTTGAGGGGCAGATTCAACATCGTCATTAATGGTAATGACTCCGTTTGCCTGGGCTCCGGCGACGGGGGGTTTAACCCTCTCGGGAGTTTCGCCGCCCATATTGGCGGAGGTATACTTGGCTCTGAAGGTGGATACGGCGGGGATATTTGCCTTAAATCTGCAGAAAGGTCAGCAATTAGCAAAAATGATGTATTGGAATTTAGTGCCAACCTCTCTTCCTGAGTACCATAGGCGCGGGGGGTAAGCTTGATAACTGTGTGGAGAGGAATTTCCATCCACGGGGACTGGTCCTGAGGCACATTCATGAAATACGCATAAATGCAACGAAGGATTGCTTGGTGAGTAACGACCATAATATCAGAACCCCTCTCCATTTCCATAATGATAGGCTCCAATCTGATGACTACATCGCGGTAAGATTCTCCTCCCTGGTAGCGATAATTGTATCTGTAACCCATCTGTTAACAAAGGCCGTGAACCGGGGTCCTAGAAGTCCTTACTTGTCATCATCACGAGCACGGAAATCCTCGGGATATTTTTTCTCAATCTCTTCATAAGTTAACCCATCGCAAACCCCAGCATCCAATTCGTCCAAAGCCTTCCACTGCTTCTTCGGATAGGTCAAGTGTTTGGCTGTCTGGATAGTCCTCTTCATAGTTGATGTCCAGAGGGTGATATCCTTGCCCCCAACAGAGGCCTTCACCAGCCCGGGTAGAGCTTCTGCGTAAGCCATTCCGCGCGGCGAGAGATTAGCATCACCGCCGAGTTTCCCGAGAACATTGAACTCAGACTCGCCATGCTAAAATAGAAGTTAATGATAGATACAAGTGCAGGGAAGGAGCCCACGTACGCGTGATAACCAAATTGAGCGCGGCGTTATATGTAAGTTCATTGCAAAATAGATGATGCGAGTTTGTAAATAGTTCGACACCTGATTGATGATGACTTGAGAGCTAACATTTATCAACTTGACGTAAGTGAGGTGAGGCTCGTCGATAGTCTCGTAAACCTTCTCGTAATTACGAATCCTATCCCTGAAATCCCGGGCTGCGACTTCAGGGTCTTGCCCAACATAGTCCGGAGAGGTAGTCTTAACCTCCAGGATGTTGTTCATGATTAACTCTTCATCATCGCATTTACTCTCTACGAACATAACATCGTAGCCTTTAGACTTGCAACGTTCCTCGATCCAAGCCCTTCGGGTACGGGTCGAGTTGGTAGCATCAAGAATACCGACGTGCCCTCCTTCATGCTCGAACCAACGCAACATGTCATTGACAGCAGCCTCTGCGGCAGCGCGACGAAGACGTTCTCCTTCCGCATTCCCAGTGTCAAAGAAATCGGCAGTCGGGTGTGGGGTATCGGCGCGACGGTAGGAACCGACATTGAATGACTTGGCATTAACCGAGAGCCACTTCAGGTAACGGACAACTATAGACAATCCGGTTAGCAAAAGGTAATGATCTCAGAAAATTAATACTTGAATTGAGTTATCGACGTAGCGAATACGAAACAGTGCTACGGTAGGCAACGTAGGGGCAGGGGAGCAGGCGACTTCCTCGGTAAAAACGGAAGCGGGAAAAATGGAAAAACATCTGGAGGGGCTCAAAAATTCGGAGCGAAGCTGGGGATAATGAATCTCGCAAGATTTCATCCCAAAGGCGCTCAGACCGGCCCAGAAGCTAGCAAATGCGTGCTGGGGCTTAGGTGGAGGCCCACGGTAGACAGAACAGAGGAATTAGAAAATGATTCTTTACTCACTTTTTTGAGCAATTAAGCTCTTACCCCTAGCTGGTAGTCCTACCATAACTACACAAATGTGAGAGTCCTCTATCTGTTCAAACCCGAAATTAGAAGCCATTCCACCAGCAATAACGTCGTCCCCAGGATGATCCCCTTCTGCATATTCGTCATGTAGAAGGTGAACAAAAACCATAGGTTCACATCCGAGGGTAAAGGGCGCCATTTTAAAACAGATTGTGCAGGGGAGATTATTTTGGAAAAGAAAAAAAAAAGAAAAAAAAAAAAGGCCAACGAAAAGAGAACGAGGGAGCAATAAAGAAGGTATAAAAGCAAATGTTGAAAAGCTGCTCTCGACAGATGATTGCAGAGGTCGCGGGGGAGGAGATTGAAGTGGCTGGTGGTTGTGGGTGTCTTGGAGGGTGGGAAGGAGAGAGGGAGACGAAGTGAGCGAGAGAGAAGCTTTGTGGACGTTTGGGAGCCGAATATTGAGCCGCTTGCTTGCGGTGTTACTGAGCGAACGGGCGGACGAGCGGACGACGGGGTGGGGTGACTGAAATTTTCAGAGACCCAAATTTCTCGATTGTGTGGCAGAGAATGTAATTTCTCAGTGGGACGACGAGCGACGGGGTTCGGAAGAGACTCAAGAAAAGTGACCCCCTGAGATTCCGTAAAGCTAACTCAATGGTCCGTGAACCTTGCAACAAGCTTGCAGACCTAACGCAGGTCGTGATCGAGGGGCGTAATGCTACAAAGTGTGATATCCTCAAGTCCGTGTATTGCTGTCGTGGGTACCCCAAGCTTCGTAGTTCCGAAGTTGTACACAAGTCGAAAGCTTCACCGCCTCAGGAACAAGGAAGGACGAATATAGGGTTCGATCGAACTCAGCTCACCGGCGTATTATGATTGCGTGTGGCTGCCAAGCTCATATCTATGAAGTCTAAGCAGAAAGGTATAGGAGAAAAGACGAATGACGGCGTTCCCAATTATTGACTCTCTGCAGTAGAATTTCGAACCGAGAAACCGTTCGATATTTTCTTTTTTCTCGAAGAAGTTTTTCTGGCCCCGTAATTGCCGCTCCTCTCGGTGTGCGGGCAGCGATGAAAATTTCCTTTCTGCTCGCGTGGTTCTCTTTCCTATCCAGCCCCGGTCTTGCCTGTGCATGTTGAGGGAGGTAGTTTGCCGAATTCGCCGAATCTCGGGAAGCTTGGACCCCCCCCCCCCCTCTCCAAATTTCCCACAACCCTGAGCAGTCAAAGTTGCGGGGATGGAATAGGAAAGGTATACAACGGATGAATAGCATTGGGACCCGTCACATGAGGAGAACCGTACGACATGCAGGGACGTAGAAAAAGCGCAAAATAAATGAAATGGAGGCAGAGATGACAGTACGGTAAGGAGGAAAAAAATGAAGGACTTACATTGGACATACTATACACGGACCGAGGAAAGGTATGCATAATGACAACGAGGGCGGCGGCAAGTTGCGCTGTTTCTGCTAGCTGTAGATTGAGTTATAGACCGGGAATGAGGTGAATTCCAGTATTTCGGGGTTGGGTGGATGAGTGGGAAGGACTGAAGGTGGATTGGATGGAAGAAAGAGAAAGGGCTGATGAGTGGAAGTGAAGTGGAACGGAGTAATAATGGCAGCAACACAAAAATGGAGGACGCGGGTAGCGGGGACGAGGGCTTGGACGATGGTTTTCGGAAGCGGGCTTGGGAGGATGAGACGAATGGAGAGAGGTTCGTTTGTCCGATGAGGAGGAGAGTGGGG
>LN891179.1:137654-198114 GCA_900010015.1 Tuber aestivum
CCCCTGGTTCATTAGAAGGCGATCGAGTTAGTTGAGCCTCTCCTCGTAGAATACAATTAAGGGCAAAATCCCCCTCCATGCCCGATCAAGTCCACGCCCTTCTTCCGCAAAATTGCTGCCCCCCCCCATCAAGTAGATTCTCGTTCTCTTTCTAATTCCAAGCCTGCCCCGCTGCGGGTCTCGCCTTAATTCAACTCCTGCATGTACTCGTACTCGTACTGTAGTGAAGCCCCACCAAAATTGCACAATTGACCGTCACCCCCACCAGCCACCCCCCCCCCCTCCCACACGTGATCCTTCATCCCATCAATGGCAATCGAGAAAATAAAATCTCGCATTCCCTCCTGTTCCTGCAGACAAAAGCCGCAAATGCGATAGATTCATTTATCGAATTTCTTTTTCCCTTTGCCTCGTTTCCTTTTCCTATCGAGCCTTACGCGAACTTCCACTTGTATTGGAGCGCCCCGTACCCGTATCACTTTCGCCTCGAGTGTATGTACTCGTACTGTACCTCCACTATGGTCTGCCAAATTTGCATTTTTATTGATATGTTTCAAAGAATATTATGGTGGTCAATCCCTTAACCCATAAAATGAAAGTTTTCACTTGATACAAAGGATACTTGGAAGAATAAACGCCGTACTTCCCCAACCCATGACTAACTGTCCCCATGAAATATTTACAAGTCCGAGACAGCCGGTTTATCCGTATATTGAGAACGAAATACTTCTCTCTCGTCAACACAATAAATCACTCGGTTCTTTGACGAATTCCAAGCTTTCCTCTAGTAGTCTGTGTCTCTTCCTTTCATCTTTCCATCACCGCCATAAGATGGAAGCTATGATCCCGCCAGTAGCTAGGGCGAATATAGAGTCCGCCTTGCCCCTGTGCCCCTCAGGAGTCTTCCGCTCGGAAGCAACGGCCGCTTTGCCCAGGAGCCACCTGTGGAACAGGCTCGGGAGCTGTAGTAGTGCCTGGGTTAGCCGTGGCTGGGGATGTGGCTGAGGATGCAGGGGAAGCAGAAGACGTAGAAGTCGGCGTACTCGTGGTAGAAGGAGGTGCAGTAGTGGTTGTTATAGTACCATAACCAGGTATTTCTCCATTGATCTGTTCCTCCATCGAACCCTGGACTCCTAGCTCCCGAAGGACATTCTGAACAGCATTGCGATGTCTTGCTTCGAACCATTCTATTGCAGCATCTTTGGAAGTGTCGCTAGAAATGAACAGCCTACAATTCTAGTTTCTAGTGAAATAGGTGTTTCCGTTGCAGCGGGGTTCAATCTCAAAGTTTTGTCCATAGTACGGGATCCGGACCTGGGCTGCCGCAGCAGCGAAGGTTACTGAATCGGCCGACTTCCAATTCACCGAGAAGGAGTTGACTTTGTTGGTCCGGTCGACGTTGGCCGACATCAGTTCCTCAACAAACTGAACACCATCAAATGCAAGTGTGCGTCTTGTGGGGTTGTTTGAGATTCCGACTTGGGGAACTCCCTGCCCTGGTATAAGAACCTGTTGGCTGATTGCTAACCTTATGAAAAGGGAATATAAAACCCACATTTTGCGTTGAAGAAATCGCCGGTAGCGCCAAGCACCTTATCAGGTGTTGCCCCGGTAACAAACTTGGTGATTCTTATCGCCAACTCAGAACCGGAGGGACAACTACGAGTGCGGCCGATAAATATATTCGTCACGTGCCTTATCTAAGGACAAATTGCAGCCAAAAGGTGCGCCGAAACTTTCTTATCAGACTCACGTGACGGATATATCTATCGGCCGCACTCGTAGGACCAGCCTGAGCCAAGAAAGGAAAGATGCTAAGAGCAAAAGTGAAAAGCGAGGGAATCATTGGGCCTGCAAAATGCTACTTGCACGGTGCGGCTACCAACAGAAATTCCAAAAAGGGAAAGAATGGAGGGAGACGGAATCTACTCGTGTCTGCGCGGCCCAGAAAAAGAGCAACAGAGTGGGTGTAGGGAAGGATTCAGCGATCACGACGAATAAAGATGACAAGTGCGTCCACAGGCAGTATATATATATATATTTTTGTTAAATCCTTTGATTTTTTACAGGCAGTATATATATCGTCCAGTATCATATAAAATGGGGAAAAATGGATGACCATTTACCGGTCGTTAACTTGTAGACGGCCCATGAATACCGGTATGGGAGCCAACAATTCACTAGGGAGCACGGGGGGGCAGGGTACAGTCCAAAGCCCATCAAGCAGCAGTACCGGTGGCGCTCGTACCGGCATTGCGTAGTAGAGAGCTAGAATATGAGTTTTATCTTTGTTTTGGTATGTGAAAGCTGAGGCACCGGTGTGTCATATTTAGGCTCGTCCCGTGCCCGAGCTCACCGGTGGATAGCTTTCCAATGTTATAGGAACCCGGCACCAGGCATCACGTCCGGAACAGCGGGGTCTGGTGCCTCCGAGATGCCGGTTTCTTCATTCGCGACACTTTCGGTACCGAGAGAGAGTCAAGAAGGAAGAATCGTTCCTGTAATGATTGCGAAATGGATCGCTCCCTGAACTGACCAGCCAGGAAGGGCAAGTTTATGGAGTCGCTTGGATCTGGTCCCCGAATCCATGAAGACCTGGGCCAGTACGAAGCAGGTTGTCATAAGCGAATATCCGAGATTCCGGAAATTATGGGTATTAGAGGTGAATAGGGATGTGATAGATATAATAGTGCAACGGTGTATTCTCACTTGTGCTGTACTGTACTGTACGGGCCTTCAGTGCCGGCATGACGGAGGGGACAGTGATAAAAATCAACGAAGGTCTTGGGGCTCGCGCTCATGAACCCCGCCCCCTTCGAAGGGAGGAAGGGTTCAGAAAAACCGCAAGAACGCGCTATCTGCTATGATAACTGGATTGACCTGCACTGCAGGCAGGCGGGGAGAGAGTAGAAAGAAGTGAAAAAGGGTAAAACGGGGAAAGACCTAATTCAGAATATATCCCCCCCTCTCTCTCAATTATGTTGCCCGCATACTGGTATCTTCATTTACGACTGCGGCCTATTCGTCACGTGGGTCTGATAAGAAAAATTTGGTGGACCGGTTGGTTGAAGTGTACCTGGATGAGGCACGTGACGAATATATCTACAGGCCGCACCGCACTGGTATCGTACGGTACACTCTCACCTCCGAAAAATTCGAAGTGCAGATACCCCCCCCCTCAATCCCGCCAAGGTCTTCGTTGCGGCGTCGAGGGCCTTGCACGGCGCCGCTACTGGTATGGTACGGTAGCCGTACTCGGGTACCGGTGCCGGCTCACCAAGAAACCGGCAGCTGGGTTCAACTCTGTTTCCTACTCCGTACGGAATATCCGGGATTTGACAAAAGCTTATCCCTTGAGATCTAATCAGATAATCGGGTCCGCCTGCGACTGGCTTCCTTAGCGCTCCCAACACTCCCCTCCACGTCACGCTCTTTAAGTAAAGTCGCCCCAAACACCGATCTCGATCATGAACCTTCTCCTTATCCGTCACGGCGAGACGGTCGATAATGTCGCTCACCGACTGTGAGTTTCACTCCACCTCCTCTATTCCCCCTCCTTCATTTACGAAAAGAAAAAAAAGAGAAACCACCTTTCTCCTAACATTATGATTCATACAGCGCAGGAGTGACCGACTCGGCCCTAACGCCCAATGGCTCACTTCAGGCAGCCAGACTAGGAGCCTACCTCACCAGCAAGCATGGAGAAAACTTCACTCTAACACATATATACTCATCAGACCTCCAACGGGCCGCCAAAACTGCCGGAGCAATTCTGGAGGCACAGTCCGCTGCCATCGCCAACGGTCAAAACCCCCTGGCCGAGCCCAGAGGGGTAGATGAGGGTAACGGCGATAATGCCTCATTGGAGCCAGCAGAAGATGTCTTGCGGCTGCCGGATCTGCGGGAAATGGACTTTGGCTCGGAGGAAGGCGCCCCATACAGACGGGCTCATTCTTCACGCCCCGATTTCGAGAATGGTAGGGAGACGACCGAGTCCATGGTCGCCCGGGCTAACCGATTCCTGAACCAACACCTTCTTCCCGCACTCGTTGCGGTGCATATGGCACCAGTTGCATCGGTCGTAAATGTGGCCATCGCTGTTGTTTCCCACGGTATATTTCTCCAGATTTTGCGCAAGCAGCTCATGAGGCATCTACGGTACTTGCCAGATTCAAGAAAGGTCAGGTGGAGCAACACGGGGTACTTTCATCTGAGATTTGACCCCCGAACAAAGTGGACGGATAGTCGTGGATTAGCGTTGTGGCCGTATTCAATTCACGGTATCAATGTTACTACCCACCTGACTGGCATTAGAAAGACCGCCGCCAAAGATGCAGCTGCCGATGGGACGCAGAGAAGGATTGATGAGTTTTTCAAAGCTGGAGAAGGCTCCGCACTCTAGAACTGTAGGTTTAAACATTCCTTCCTCTCTCCTTCCCCCCACCCGCCACGGGTGCAACACGAAATGATGAAAACGCATTATTCACACAGACCTGTTCTGAATATCCGCATGTGGACGTTATTTATTGCCAACTGCTGTCTGATCTCCTGTTGCGCCCTGTTTTTATCTGCTTCTTCCCACTCTGTTCTTAGGAAACACTGCTGACGTTAGACACTCCTCAGATCCCTACCCGGCCTCGCCATCCTCCACCAAGATGACTTGGATCCAACGAACCGACGTGACACCCTTTCTACTCGCACAGATCTAGTTTTCTTGTGAGCTCATTGCCCGAATAAAGAGCGAAAAATAAGCAATCTCAACACCCCCAAACCCTGCCCCACCACGTTCTCTTACCTCGCCTTGCCCCTGTGCTCTCTCTCTGTTCCCCGGTATCCCAGCACCATCCCCCACCAATAAAATGTAACCCCTCCCTCCCCCCCCCCAAAAAAAAAACTCACTCCGCATTTCCCCCACATTTATACGAGACCATGCCATAAGCTTGCTCACAAAATTAATCAACCAACCAATCAACCAATCAGTATTCGGGAGAAAGTCCACATGAAAATGCAGCACAGCACATAACTCGCCGTAGGTGTAAAGCCCGTAGTCACCCACTCACCGAATAGGATTGGGAAATCCGGTGAAGGAGCAGGATGCTAGGGACGGGGTATCCGGTAGGGGGCCCTTTTAGCAACAGTGATAGCAGTGAAGAAGGGGAAAGGTATGGGGGAGGGAGGGTTCACAGTTGGGGTTGCTGCCCGGATGGCAAGTGTTGTTACAGCGGGGGAGAGATTCCACGGTGCGTGGAGGTGGGTGGGATGGTGTTCATCTCTTGGGTAGGGTATCTGTTTGTTCATTTAACGCCTTGGGGGCTGTTGGCGTACCTGCACTCCATTTAACTACCGGTATGTACGAGTAAAGGCTGGCCGATCCGACATGGACATGAAACGTCATTACTGCAGGGTATTCGCGTGGGCTGGGCTGTGATTTGGTGACGGCAGTCTAACCCTGTACGAGTATGTGCTCGAGTATGAATGATACTGTACTGTACTGTACGGGCTAGAAATACCGGTAGATTATCATATCATACCTGCCGGAGGCATACTATCATACGGTAACAATAACCATTATAACATTCTTGATCATTATGTATCACTCGACTTGGAAATTAAAGTATGGTGCGATATATGCTAAAAGCTCCTGACTGACCAGCTGCCATAGCCAAAGATAATATAACTACGGTACAGTACCGCCAGCACAGATACCGACCCTTTTTCCCCCCTACGGAAAAAATCACATATGTATGATATATAAATAATTATGTGTATCACGTATTATACTATTCTCGTATAGCACATAACGTCCGACGGGAGCCGGCCTCCCACCCCAACAACGCCATCCATCCATCCATCCAGAGCGTGTCCCCTCCCTCTCCCTCCCCTTTTCCATTTTCCCCAATCCGAACGAACTAACGAACGAATTGGACTGGACGTGTATAGACTACGGTACTCGAATATAGTACCTGTACGAGTACTGTACTCGAGTACAAACCGGCAAGCACGCTTCCGCCCTGCGCCCCTTCTCGCTCGCACGGTTGCCTGTGCCTGTGCCTGTGCCTTCCCGCCGCGGGGGTTGCTGGGCTGTACACTGTCCGAGTTGATCGCTGGAGACCATCCATCAAACGCGATATCGACGAAGATTTCCGTTCGTCAGTTCCACCGTACGTCCCGGAGTGGTGGGGATACCGGTAATCACACGCCATTTCTGCATCTATAATAAGTTTGCTGGCGGTTGTGGGGTGGGAGGTTTCGCCCGCCGGCTGTACAGTATTTTTTTTAATTTTTTTATTTATTCCTGTACTGGTACTTGTTACTGTGCGTTGCCGGACGCGGGTGGTTGCGCCGTTAGTTAGTCTAATTTAGATAATTTCGTTAGAACTATCTAACTATGATAACTTGATTTATGGTACTCGTGACTTGGATTTTCTTTTTTTTTTTTTTTTTTGTGTGCCTTACGCCTTTAACGCTACGGAAATCATTTGTTTGAGATTTATTGGGGTTGTAAGTTTTTTTTTTTTTTTTTTTTGCTTTCCTTTATTTATTTGTTACTTCTCGATTGGTGGTAACTTTTCATACTACAATACCGGTATACTCTACTAGTACTAGTACTGGTACGGTATGGAACCGAGTAACCTTTTGACCCGGAATCTACAATAATCGAGTACAGCGCGGTAAATAAATAACTGACTGACTGACCGACTGACTCAACTTGCCAGTGAACAAAATGTGTTGCGGTAATATAAGATGTAAGGAAGGGCAAGGTATAGAAAGAAAGAAAGAGAGCGGTACGGTATATACAGTAGAGTTGGGTACGATGGTCTGAGGGTCAAATACTATATATTATAATACATGATAATACATACCATACCATTGTATCATATACGCTATCATAACATTATCAACTTGTCGTAACCCATGTGGAGGGGAGTTGAGCGGCCAGCGGGCGGGCGGTGGGCAGGTCGCCGGCGACAGCGGACGGCCACGGGAATGATTATCGGAATTTAACATGAGGGCACTACGGTATGATACAAGTTCGTACCGGTACCGGTACTGAGCTGTACTGTACCGTATTGGCTATGATACAGGTGTGATGGCACCACGATAAGTGACAGGATGTATGGTATGATACCTTTCCTCTATTTTATCGTGTCTGTTACGGTACTATAGCGCTGAAAAAGTCGTGTTTTTGACTCAACTTTTGGATATAAAGTGCCCTACGCTACCGTACTCGTACAGTGCGGTGCCACTGGCCGTTGCTCCGCCGTATGGACAGCTGTCGTACCGGTGCCGGCTGCCGGTTACTACTCTACTCGTGCACACAACTTCCTCGCACTTCGACGCATCACATACTTTACCGTATCCGATTCCGCATTCCATCTCCGAGTAAAAAAAGCCCCCCCCGTGATCACTCCTCTCTCCACTGATTACTAATCCCGTTTTGTTTCAATTGTCTCGACTTACGGTAACTAACTGTTATGTTATTGACCGACTAACCGGCCGATCGACCGACGGCACATGTAACTTATGTATGTACAGTACATCCCACGGCACGGGAGAATCGGCAACATTGTCAAGCACGACATACATACATACCAGTGCATACATACATACGTGTCGCACACAGACCACTAAACCACCATTGGTCAGGTCTAACTGCACTCTGTCAAACCTGATGTTGAAATCATTACCCGCTTTCGTACAAGTAGAGTGAGTTGCGATTTCTGAAAAAAAAAAAAAAAAACTAACATACACTAGCTATAACGACTTGACTCAGATACCGACCTTTTCGACCCTGATCGATCCTCGTGCCGTCTGTTGTTCGATGACTATGACTCTATGATATTTTAAAAAAATTTTGATGCAGGGGCCCCTTTTGTGGAAAGAAAGTTTGAAAAGAAAGAAAGAAAGAAAGATAGGGACCAGACAACGCAGCTATACACCCTTGAGAGTAATGGACTGACAAGGAGTAACGAACGGACAAACAAGACGCAACTATGGCCTCTCTGGGAGTATAATAAACATTATGAACTTTTTTTTCTTTTTTTCTTTTTTCCTCTTCAATGGGGCACCCCTAGGTCGGGGCATGGCTGAAGAGGAACGAAACACTTTCACCGTTATGTGTCCTTCTGCATGCCTCGGCGAGCTGTATATCACGCATTAGCGTATATTCCCAGATATAGCCCGGGAATATCAAATACTGCGAACGAACCGTGGCAGCAATGTCAATAGTGTGAAGCCTTGGGCACCGCTTCTTCTTCTCGCCATGTGGAACGGTATTCGTAACCACTACCCTACCCAGTTCGCTCTTGTTAATACTATCGATTGCATTCCCTGATAGGATGCCGTGCGTGACAATTGCGACAACTTCCTGGGCGCCGTGCTTCTTGAGCGTTTGCGCAGCCTTTACAAGCGTGCCGCAGGTGTCTGCCATGTCATCCACGAGAATTGCAATCTTGTTCTGGACGTCGCCAACCAGGACCATTCTGCTCACTTCATTTGGTCGGGAGCGCTCCTTGTGGATCAGGGCAAAATTTAGGTCCAGGCGGTCCGCAATCGCGGTCGCTCTGCCATGCCGTTAGAGTAGGCGAATTGCAGGAATACCTTAAAAGATGCTCACCTCTTGGCACCGCCGGCATCTGGAGAAACTATGACGGCATTGCGGTAATTGAAGTTCTCGCGAATGTATTGTAGCATGGAAGGCTCGGCATAGAGACTGTGGAGGACACCGATGAAGGGGAAAAAAAAAAAGCCTTGTTTCAGTCTCTCTTCCATCCCTAGATGAACCAGACCCCCCCCCCCCCCAAACCGTCCTCCCCTCCTAAAAGAAAGTGCAAGGCAGGTATCATAGGTAGGAGCGGGGAAGAAAGGAGGAAGCCTACTTGTCAACCGGGACATTAAAGAAACCCTGAATCTGACTTGCATGTAGATCCATCGTGATGACGTGATTGCAACCCGCGGTCTGCAACATGTTTGCGATTAATTTCGCCGAAATGGGCGCCCGGGACTTGTCCTTTTTGTCCTGCCTTGCGTACGGGAAGTTTGGTATCACAGCTGTGATTCGCCGGGCGCTCGCTGTTTTGCAAGCGTTTATCATGATTAAGAGTTCCATGAGCCCGTCGTTCACCTCTCCCGGAGCTGCGGATTGGATAATGAAGACATCTTCGTCCCGCACGGATTCGCCAATGGTGACAGAGGTTTCCTGGTTCGAGTATTGCACGACTAGAACCTTGGTGAGATCTATTCCGAGTCTGAAAATGGTTAGAAAAACTGCGCACGGATTCCATCGCTTTGCTTTTGCTTTCATCCCAACCCAATTGTGCGGCCCGCCATAGGTTGTATGAGCAGAAATGACACATACCTGTCCGCAACTTTCCGGGCCAGATCAGGATGGCTATTGCCCGTCAAGAGCTTTATAGAGTTGGCAGCCATAGCGTCCGACTTGGAACAAGAAAATTGGAGTAGCCAGGATGTTGAGTCCTTCGGGAAGAAGTTTGGGCGGTGACAAAGAGTGGAAGAGACGAGAAAGAATGAAGAAGGAATGGGGGGTTTTTTAAAAAAAAACTCCCCGGCTGAAGCTTACCGTATGATGTTAAAAAAAAAGGTTAAATCCGAGAACTAGAAGGTACAAAGGCCACGGGGACCAATGGAAGCAAGAAGGAAAGGAACGAAAAAATGAAAAAAAAACAACAGATTTTTCCCACCAAAAAGGAAAAAGAAAAATTGGGCTTAGATGGGCAATTGGGCTACTCTTACCATACCCGATTTTTTTTTTTTTTTTTTTTTCTCCTTCTAGCGCCTCCCTGCTAGAGTGTTAGCCGCTGAAGGGCATGGGTTGGTGATGATCGGACATTCTTCAGCCGCCGTTAAGGGTTGCGGGTACGGCAAACGGGGCGGGGAGGGAGGGAAGAGAAGAGAAGAGAAGGAAGGAGGGGAAGGTGATGATGTGAGGCGTCTTGGTACGGATGCGAACCAGTGGAGCATGGAGAAGAAGAAATATTAGAAAAAAAGTAAAAATAATAATCTTACACACCGGAAGTGTCTCTTCTCTCTCCCTGCTCTAGAAATGGCGATAGAGTCCTCTTTCTCCTTTCCGTAAGGGCTGAAAGAGCGAAACAGACCCAATTGCTTAGATTTACTGCCGTATCGTGTTCGCTCAACTTCCCTTCTTCTCTTTATTTTTTTTTCTTTTTTCCTCGAGCTCTCTTCGTTATTTCCCCAGAGCGGAGGTTGGGGGGTAGGCACAAGTACCCACGGGGATCCCTCCCCAAGAAATCCCGGGAACCTGGGGAGGCTCCGATAGCTTGTTTGGTTGTTTGGTTGTTTGGTTGCTTCGTGTGTATGAGACCGCAGTTCTTCTGCAGGGTGAGACAAGCAGGAGGAGTGCTCGTAGTGGGCTGAGTTGTAGAAAATCCTACTGTATGACTGGTTCAGATTGACCGCAGGCGCTCCTGAAGCCGCAGAGCACTGCAATACCGTACGGTACTTGCACAGCAGGGTCCCCAATATGTCGGAAACAGCTGTATGACCTTGGGAACGAATGAAGGAGGAGGTAACTTAGTCTACTCCTATCGAGTCCTTGTAGAGCAGGAGTGGATGAAAGGGAGTGAAAAGGAAAGGAAAAAAAAAAGGAAAAAAAGAAAGGAAAGGAAGGAGTGAATGAAA
This sequence comes from Tuber aestivum, assembly GCA_900010015.1. Taxonomy (NCBI): domain Eukaryota; kingdom Fungi; phylum Ascomycota; class Pezizomycetes; order Pezizales; family Tuberaceae; genus Tuber; species Tuber aestivum. The sequence goes on from LN891179.1 coordinate 148,317, forward strand.
GAGTGAATGAATGAAGATATTATAAACCGGTTGGAGAGGGGGAAAGGAAGGTGAAAGCGGGAGCACGCCAGGTGATTCCCAAGGAGCGAATTGTGTCCTTCTCCTCAACTACGGTGCGAGGCTGGCTGGCTGGGTGCCGGCAAGGCTATTACCTTACTCGAGGAGAGATCACTACAAACTGATACATAATAGGGCAGGATACTGCGGAGATAGTCAGTCGGTGGGGGGAGTAGACTGCGAGAGAGTGCACGATCGTGCTGTGCAGTGCCGGTATAGCACTTACACGCGCAGAAGCACATCTCCATCACGGTGAGGCTCGTGATAGGGCACATTTCCGACCGGCGGCTTCCCATCCTCCTCCCCCTCTTCCAACCTCCCCGCGCATATCGTGATTTACACACTGCTCGTACCGGTACTCGTACTCGAGCATACCCGACCGTCCCAAGTGGTATAATATTATAATAACGATAAGTGAAGAAAATCTGAATCTATGATTTACCGTCGATCGCAATTCCCCCCCATCTCCCTCTTCGCCATCATCATCATCATCATCACATCCAACACCATTTCTCCGGGCAAAGCAACGAGCGATGGCCCGTGCGTCCCGAGATCGGGTGCTCTGTCGGACGTTGAGGGAAGGAATTGCGCCATGTCATTCCATCCATCCATTTCCTGTGTGAACACTTACGGTACTTGGACTAACGTGAAACCCGCCACTGTCGTGCAACCGGGACCGGTACTCGAGTAGACTATAGCACTGCACCACCCCCGCCCTCTCGCATACAACCACCCATAACCAGAAATCTAGAGAAAAGGAAAGAAGAAGAAAAAAAAACGTAAAGCCCCATCCATAGAGTGCGCATCTCCATCACCTAAATTACAGTACCGTGACAGAGGCGAGCCCAGTATCTACCGTGCGATTTCTTTTTCTGTCTTTTTTCTTTTAGGACTATTACCGGTGGTGACGATACCGGCATCATCGCACAGCGGATTCAGCCGGCACATGCCTTGTCCTATGAGGTTTGCCTAACGGTATCGTACCGAAACGCCACCCTCAGTCGTTAGGATCGTAGCATGATATATCGCGGGACAGAGGGCACCGCCGCATTACCTAGGCCATCACCCATAGGCTGACTGGGCCAGTGTGGTATCACGGGAGCCCTCCCAGAGAACGAGAGACAATCCTCCCCCTTTTTTTTCATTCCGAGTGATAGTATATGATTAATCAGTCCACCGATATGCAAGTGCTCTGGATATGATATCACGACTTGAGTTCTTCACGAGGGCCGTAGCGTATGGAGGCGAGCTGTTTGCATGATAGGTCCATTTGGGGGGTAAAAATTTGCATCAGAACTGGGCACTCCCCCCCCCACATTTCCCTTCCCTCATACGGTAACGATACGCCACGTTATAGAATTCATACGAGTACTTGTACTATTAAATTTATATCATACCCGCCTGCAAACCAGATTACGCTTCTCCAGTCACTCACCACCCACCACCTTGCGCTTTGAGAATGAAATGAATGGTCTTCGACCTATTTGATTAACCGCCATGAAAATAACGTCTCGCAACGCAAAGTCGAGCTTAACATACAGGCTTGCCACACAAAAACCCACTTCCCTACGCAAAGAAAACAACAGTAGACAACGAAAGCAAGCCAACCTGCACTTGGCCGCCCGTATCCACAGAAGCACCTCTTCTGCGTCTTCCTTAATGCTAAGAATAATGCTCTGGTGACAAGAACCCGAATCCACAAGTAGAGAAGAAGGAGCTGGACGAAAAACATGATTTGTAAAAAAAAGAAAAGAAAAGAAAACACCTTTCCAGAATGAGAATCAAAGCAAAACCCACACTACCCCCTTTTTCCCCAGAAATCTCTATCCACAATCGAACCTCTCTCCCCACTTCATTACAACTTAGAATGGAAAAAAGGCAAAAAGAAACAGGAAAAATATAATGCCGCAAGGTTAAGCAAACCCAAAGTATCTGTAACGCTTGTTAGTAAAGGAGCAAAATCTTAGCACTCAGACTGATTGGTACACTTACTCTGCCCCCTGAGTGATTGCTGTCAAGATGTTTTGCCTCAGGTTCTCGTAACTATCGTATTCGGGTAGATCGATCTGGTTGAAACAGGTATGGGAACTAGGGAGGCGATCTTTGCTCCCATAATCTCGATGTATATTGAACTTCGAAAAGCCATTCATTCCCTCCAGCTCTTTGAAGCCGTTGAGGGGGACTTTACTAGTTCCCGTAACGAACTGAAGGAGTTTTGCACGCTCTTCCTTATCAAATGATCGGACCGCACGCCAGAACCATTGTATTTGTGGCGAGGAAGCGGAATAGTTATGATACTCGGTGTTGTTGCGCCAGTCGTCAACATCAATCTCGGGCAAACCAGAGATCAGGAGTTCAAGTTCTTGTTCGTTGAAGATAGAGATCAACTCCGCTGGCACGATGTCGTGGAAACCTAAAGGATCATTAGAGAATAGTGGGGAAGGGCGGGTGGACACGCTTCAACTTACCGACTAGGAAATTCTCCATTTGCTCTTGGACGCTTGTAAGGAGCCTGTACTCTACCAACAGCCGGACGTATTCATGCTTGTTGTCTTCCGTTACAGGCACGTTGCGGCCGTCTGGTACAAGGTCAATGATTTTCTTATCGCCAAAATCATCTGTTTCAACCGAGAATGTTTCTGTGATAATGTCGGTGATGTCGTTCTCAAGCATCCAAACCAAAGATTTATAATAGTCAAGATCCAGCGTTTCCATATCCTTGAGGGAGACAGACTTCCCAAGTATGCGCTATATTCATGGTTAGTTTAGGCACCGACTAAAGGGAATAAAACGAGAACTACCTTATAAACTGCTCTACTGAAATGGCAATCCAGTACACGCCCCTCGTATAAAGCCTTTCCAATGATTCTTCCAATAAACTTAAAGAAGCTCAAATGTTCCGGGTTGACACCGCTCATACGACTTGGGTGGAATGTAGTCCTGTCGGAAGCGACAGGGATAAAAAGCGCGTAATCGGGATTAAACATTTGCCTTGCCATAACCTGGAACCATTCTCTGGTAACACCACCAGCGTCAACCCCTTCCTCACCATGGAACCGGATACTAAGTTTAGCGTATTTAATCTCGTCACCATTCTTGTAATACATTGACTTGTAAGAATCGAGGAATACTTGATCGCGGCGGACGTTGAGCTGCAATGTTGGATGAGGGTCGCGGTTGCCCTGGCGTGTATGGAGGCGGCGGTTGAAGTAGTTGCGCTTGTTATCAAATTCCAGTACTTTAGGATTGTGAACCAAAAGCGCAAAGGAGCCACTCATTAACTTCGGGTTATTGCGAACCATTTGGTTCAAAATCTTCCGGTGATCCCCAGTGAATTCGAAGAATAGATCTTCCATGCCCGTTCCCGCCATTACGGGGCTCATCGGCGTCTGGCCTCGTTGAGTTCTTGGTGCTTCCTTCAACCCACTGTTCTTACAAACCACCATCAAGGCCTCGATCAATGGCAAGAGAATGGTTGCCACATGGAGCATGTCGTTGCGTTCATGAATAGCAGAAAGGCATTGGCTGAGCTTTGACCATAACGGCCCGAAGGTAAGGCTCTCATAAAGATTTGAGAGTACATCACGCTCTTTTTTGCTTTCTTCATCCTTGGGCTCGCCATCCTTCACGACCTCCCTACTTGGGCGCTTGGGGTCAAAGAGATAGTCGAGTGCCGTAAGAACGCGGAGAAGTTTGGCCTGGTCGGAGCTCGCTGGCGAAAAGTTTGATAGGGCCATCCCTTGGATTTCCGTCCCGTTTTCAGCATTCTTGATTTGATGCACCAACACCTCGAGATGCCCGAGAATTGTGCCGCCAAGTACTTGTGCCTGCCTGATCAATTCTGCACCAAAAACCACCTTCGCCTCCGGAATCGCAGAAAGGTTTTGCATGGTTGCGAGTGTTTCACGGAAAGTCTTACTTGAGCATTCCCGGGCGGTAAGTATATTGACAACCAATCGAAGGTTGTGCTCTGGAACAACTGGAGGGACCAAATGGCGCAGCCTCCTTCGCCTATCGTCATCTTTCTTACGATCATTGTTGGACGCGTCATCCTTATTCTCGCTAGATTGGCCCCCTTCAGTCACCGCAGCTGAGGTTTCAGTAGCTACCGTTGTATTCTCATTGGCAGGCTCTGTAGTCGTAGGCTCTGCCTCTCCCGCAGGATCAGCTGGCTTTTGCTCACTCGGCTTCTTTTTCTCCCTCTTGAGAAGAAATGTTAGAGGCCTAGTAATATCTGATAGCAACACCGAGAGCTGGTCCATCACAGTTGAACTCTCAGTGATTAACCGGCGATCCAAAAGGCTCAGGAGCGTATTCAGGGCATATTTACTGGCCTTGGGCGGAGGAACCTCCTTTCCTTTACCCTTTCGGCTTGTAGACCTCTTAAGTCCGACCGAGATATCATGCTCGTTGAGGAAGTACGAAGGTATGTGTTCGTTATAACTGACCAAAAACAGCAACGCACCTAGACACTGCTGAGCAACCATCAAGGGTGAAACTTCACTGCTAGTTTGAGCTAGTAGCCCAGTCCCGGTTCGTTTAACCGCTGCTGTTGGAGTCTTTGTGGCAGGTGCTTGTTTGGCCCTCACCGACAATTGCGCAAAGCTTCGTTCAACCGCCGCCATGTCCGAACTACCGTCCTGTAGAATAGATAGAAGAAGGTTGACAACCTCCGCACGGTTTTGTCTGTTCTCGCAAATGTTGAGCAAGATTTCGTGCAGCGTAATGCGAGTGCTCCCAACTTGAGGAATAAACATCAACCGCAGAAGAGTAGCAACACCAGCTTTGTCCAACAATTGGATTACACTCTTGCGAAGCGGCTTTTTGACTGGTTTTGGTTCCGGTTCACCCGGGTGTCGTACACCACTTACACGAGCGACCCTGGGCATTTCCACAAATTGATTAAACCGCCGTTCCCCGCGAAGTTGGTTTGCCTCTGCAACAATCGCTTGGGGTAGCTGTGCTAGAGCCTCGTCATCTTGCTCAAGTAGAACCGTCTGGCGAAGATCGGGCTCGAGGGTTGCAAGGAAACTCGCGAGATCTAGGTCGGCCGGCCCTGCCGAGGCCCCCGGCGGTCGAGCCTGGTCCCGTTCCCGGCGACGGCGGTCAGCTGCTTCTTGGGCGAGTAGTTCATCACGAATCTCATCAGGTAGGGCTTCCAGGAACTCGCGGCTGATTTCGCTCGGTTGGTCATTAGTCGCCGCTGCCGCACGCCTCTCCCGGATGTGCTGAGTTAGGACTTCTTCTCTTAGCTCCTCCGGCAATGCCTCCAAAAATCCAGGGTCTATATCCATCCCGGTAATGTCCATCTCGCGTCCGCGAATCATGACAGTGGCCCGCGGCGCCGGAGGATCCGAAGGGCCTGCTTCAACCCCTGCTGCTTCACCTTGAGTGGCCTCAACACCCTCCATGGCTTCACCCTCCTTCGGGCTATTCTCGCCATCAGGAACCTCAGACTCGCTAGCAGCAGCCGCCGCTAGTTCTGCCGCCTCCGCCGCCTCTGCAGCCGCCCGTTCGGCGGCTTCCCGCTCTTCGGCCTCTTTCCTAGCCTTTTCTTCTTCCTCTGCTTTTTCTCGAGCGATCCTCTCCTCCTCCTCCTTCTTCTTGCGCTCTTCCTGAATTTGAATCATTTCCAACCGCGCTTTCTCTTGCTTCTCCTTCGTGATTCTCTCCTCCTCAATGGCCGGGGGAACTAAAAGGACTAAGATAGCATTAACCACTTTTTGAGCACGATCTGGAGCACTGGTGCCAAACAATAGTCTGGATTCTTCGTTCCATCTACCGGTGGTCAGCGTTGGGATAAAGCTATTGACTGCCGTTTGAGGGTCTTCTCGATGGTGGCGTGGCATGTCTGGCTGTGGTCGAACCGCCTCAAACATAGAACGTATCTCTCGAGGCATGAACGGGGGTGCATGGGGGTGGTGGTGGTGGTGGTGGTGAGCAATATGAGGGAGGGCCTGAAATTGAATGGATCCGCCGTTAGAAATAACGGGAACAGGTTGGCCGGTCCTAGTCATCAAACTCATAAGGGTGCTAATCATAGAAACGGTACCACCCGGACCGCCACCCGCATGCATTCCATCAATGGCCTGTACCCAATCTGTCATGAATTCCTGGTTGCGGTTGTGGGTTGGCCGGGCACTGGCCTGTTCGTTATTGGAATTCTGTTGTAGAAGTGGATTTTGATCCACATTGTCGGTGGCTCTCGGAGCCGCACTACCCATGTAGTGACGAGGGCGTGCTGCGTTTGACACTGTAGATATTAGATGCAAGTTCTTAAATGAGTTGGGGAAACTAAGGCCTTACTGAATACTGGAGACTCACGAGGAGGCCCACCAAGTGCATACCATCCGCCATGGCCACGAGGATGAGCACGAGCCATCATTGGAGCTTCTCCTGTTTCATCGGCCCAGCCCCAGGGGACGGCCGAGAACGCACCTTCATCGTCTTCATAATCCTCCTGGATCATTGCCTCTTCTTCATCCATGTCGTCGTCGTCATCGTCATCGTCATCCTCCTCGGCATCTTCATCGATAAATCCATCATCCCGATCTTCGTAGCCAGGTTCCGGTGCCTCGTCAGACCCTCCAGGAGCACGAACAATCGTTTCAATAGCGTCGGGCAGTACTTCATCACCCTGGTCCTCCTCACCCTCACTGCCCTCTGATTGCCAGTCTTCTTCGCCACCACTCCCGTAATGAACTTGATCTTGGGCCATTTCATCTAAAATTTCGACCTCATCGTCCATATCGTCCGAGTCATCGTCGTCATCGTCGTCATCGCCGTCATCGTCTTCACTCTCCTGCTCTGCTTCAACGACGATTTCAACCTATTTGCCATTAGTTCCTATCCATGTGTGCCAAAGGAAAAACAGTCACTTACATCCATACCCTCCCTTCCTTCCTCATCTTCCTCATCACTAATTTCACTATCACCCTCTTCTTCCATTTCCTCCTCCAATTCCATCTCATCGTCATCCATCTCGTCATCGTAGTCATCTTCATCGTAGGAGCTATGCTCATCATCAACCATTTCACCCTCAAACATTCCGAGAGTCGAGTTTCGATATAGATCCGGAGTATCCTCCCGCATATCCCCGATGTCAGAAATAGAAGTGGCCGTGGATATCTCATCTTCATCGGTGGCTCCAGGGGTCGATATACTGGAAATCTCGTTAAGATCGGTGGCTGTCTTAGATAGCAGTTTAAGTGGCCTGAGGATGTATTTGATGACCCTTCGCGCCGAGGGGAAATTCAAGTCGATGTCAGCAAGGGATCCAGTCAAGGCAGCAATGAAGTTCTTTTCAAACATGATCCGAGCAATTTGTTGCTGGGATTCCCCCGAAGGAGCACTGTTTGGTGAATGGTTGTGATTTGGCCGTGCAGACAGCATTCTGAAAAACAGGTCGGTAAGGCTCATCATTCTAGAATATTTCGCATCTAGCGGTTCCACGGAAGAAGAAGCATCCTTAAAAGCCTTGAGCGCGCTCTCAAGGATGAATTTTCTCACAAAGAGAAGAGTTGATTCATCCTCAGTGCTAGAGGACTCCCCGGTCTGGGCCGATAGGGAAACAATAGCCAAGATTGCCCATTGTGATGTCGTCGCACGTTTCTTGTATGCAATGTCTTCAGTATGTATCAAAGTACCCAGAGGAATGATATCGTTAAGCAGGTAATTCAGGACCGCAGATCTCGGTTTCGACGGTATAATCGCTTCCCTCGGCGCCGCTTTGCGGGAGAAGCCAATGAACTCTATTTTTGTGCGGTTATAACAAGATAGCAATTCGGTTAAAGCTTGCAAGATAAAGCATCGGTAAATGAATATAGGGTGTTGTTCTGCTTTAAATTCCGGTTTCTCTAGCTTGGGAGGCGAGTTCGCTTGCGTTGTCTCAGCGGGCTTCCCCGCAGATTCGCCTTGCTCCATTTGGACATCCATTGGCGCCGGTGCATTATCCTCTTTTGGAGGATTTGGGGGGAAAGGATTGTCTATTTCATCCTTGGAAGCTAGAAGTTCACTAAGCAGGAAATGAATTACTCCGTCAGGGTTTTCTAGCCCAGGTGGTTTAACTTCAACCACAGGCTTTGGCTTATCGACCATCTCCTTGTCTTCGGTTCCTTTAGCCCGCGATTCTTCAGCCTCCTTTGCTGGGTCTAATTCAACTTCTGGCTTCGGTCCGGCTTCAGATTTAGGGCGTTCTGTTTCCTTGATCGCAATTTGTTGACTTCTTGAATGTGGATCGTATCTTGTCAATTTGCAAAGCTCATTGACCAATTCAACAAACGCGTCCGGGTCCCTCAAGACAAGATGGTGGTTATGTCGGACAAAAGACTGAGTATCAATTTGACGGGAGCCTCGCGACTGGAACCATGCGCGGATCTCGTTCCTCATAATTGCTTTGAGAACCTCTGTGTCCTCAATGATATGCCGAAGGACAAGCATTATAGACGCTTGAATACGCTCTGTTCTCAGGCCGGCTTGGTAGCGTAGCATATGGAATAGATCCCGCAAATTATCCCCTTCAGTCATTCGAATTGCGAGCTCCCGCTTCCGGGTGAGTAACACCAGAACACGAGCCACAGCTAAAGGTAAAACCTCATCTCTGCCGATAACCGAAACCACACCCGTAACAGCCCCGAAAAGCGCATCTTGATCTTCATCAGAGATCTTATACGGATTCAACTCGGCGATATTTTCTGGCTCTTGATCGCCAGGAGGTGATGGAAATGTAACTCTCTTGGGTTGGGCTGACTCTGACAAGACTTTTTCTACGACCAACAAGATACTGGCGATCCAGGAAGCGGGTTCTCCCTTATTCATCTTGATAAATCCAATGAGAGTTGGAATTTGCTCTTTGAGGTCCTCTAAACAAGCATCAAAGAAGTCTTGGTTCTGAAGGACAAGCCCGAGGAGGTGAGAGGTTGATGTTATGGTTTTGGCGCAAGGCTGAAGGTCATCATCCGCTTGCAGTGACATCAGTGATTGCAATATTGTTGAGGCAACCTCTTTCCTAACATCCGGCGATTCTGAGGCCTTACCAAAGGCGTTGGTGAGGAGAGAGGAGAGCTCAAAGGTGACAGTTGAATGGACACGGAGAACATCCAAAGAGCGATCGATAAGTCTGTCACGGATGGTAGATCTGAGTTCATCCAGATCCTCGATTGTTACAACTGGCGGTTCGACCTTTTCATCCTCTTTAGCCTTGCCCTTTTCAATGGCAGACGGGGGGGTCTCAGCGGGTTCACTGGTTCGGGGTTCGCCCAACGGAGGTGTAGTCTGAACATTAGATTCGTCGATGTTCATTGCAACCACACCGTCATCAGCCGGAGGGACTCCACTGTCGACAGCAGGTGCAGGCGGTGCAGGGGGGGGCATAATTGACTCGGTAGCTGCTTCGCCTCCTTCAACCACCCCTTCCGACTGCGCTGGGATGATAGGTTCTTCCCTAGCAGCATCGACATCGGTCCCCTCTTCATCGGTAGAATGAGATTCGGCTGTTAGGGGTCTAGAACTGGAAGCAGATATTTGGCCGCCGCGCTGAGGAGTCCTAACACCCTGCGAAGTGAGCCATTCGGTGGCAGTGTTAACGTTGCCATTGCCTCGCAAAAGCCCAACCATGGCGTTTTCCCGGGTGAACCCCATTTCAACAAGTTGCCTGATCCCCTCTTCATTTGGCTCCATCGTCCTCCATGAGATCGTATTTGACAGCCTTCCTTTCTTCTCCAATTCTTTCCGAGTAAATGCACCGCTCTCGCTGTCTGCTTTGAGTACGATTCCAAGAATCTCTATAACAGACTTAACAATAGAACAAGAGGCTTTTTCTATAGAACTAGCGTCCCACATATTCCTAACCACCGGGAGAATACTAGCCCTAAGCTCCACGAGGAACTGATGCTGGTTGAAGAAATCAGGGCGAGGTGTATCACTCGAGCGTTCACGAGTTTGAAGTGCAGCGGTCTGTGAAGAATCCAAGACTGATTTGTTTGAGACCAAGTGAGTAAACAAAGACAATATGATCTTGATGCCTCCGTATGCGTGTGCCATTCTCTGGTGGCTATCTTTCCCGATTTGCTCCGCGTCTCCAAGAGCTGGCAGATCCCGAACTTCGCCCCAAAAGGTTTCCAGTATATCGGTCACGGCGTTGATCCCATTATTTTGTTTGAATGTAACCAAAGTTACAGTAATAACTTGACCGCTTCCCTTTTCTATACCCAAAATTAGTAACACGGTTGAGTGAGTAGCAGGATTGCGGGCTGCTCACCTTCAAATAAGAGTGAAGCGATAGAGGTTAACATTACAATCCAATATCCGTATTTATCCGTGACCGAATCGCTGCTATCTGTATGGCTGTTAGCAACATTTCCCCGACTCCGAATGGTTATACAATACCTAGTCTCTTCCACGTCAAATGATCATACATGGACTCAGAAATGGCCTCGGCAATTTTGAAAGCGTGCTGTTTATGGAGTAGATCGTTGCTCCTCCTAGAAATGAGGCTTCTGGCGAGGCCTATAAACACTGAATTAGTACAAGCTGATGTGATTGGGAGCACACATAATGGAGGCTTACCTTGCAAAAATGGAGTGATACTCGAAGGGATTTGGCTGATGAGAAACCTTATTGTTTTAACATTTCGGAACCATGGGGTCTTCCCGTCTCTCTCCACAACAGCTTTCTCGGCCTCTTTCTGTTCATCTTGCGATCTCGAGCTCTGAAGCTGGCCCTCGGCTGACGTAGCGACAACAGCAGGAACAGCTTCTTCCTCAATACTAGCGGCTGCTGCTCCCGCAGAGTTCTTAACTCTGGTAGCCTCATTCCAAGTATCTGGGATGGTATTCTGAAGCAGTATTTCCTCCCAAACACACATCCGGTGCAGGGCGCCAAGGTTCGAAATAATCGCTTCATTCTCAGGTTGCATAAATATTGACAGAGTTAGCCGGACGTTGAAAAGGGGCTGGACATAAAGTTCTTGCAAAAGATAGCAAAGCGAATGCACTGTGACCAGGTCTTTAATAAGCCTCGTACCGCCGGGTCTAACATCTTGAGGCAACCTCTCTTGAATTGCTTCAACCCCTCCAACAATACCCTCGCCCGGAGATGCCGCCGCCCGATGATCGCTCTGAGCAGGGATTCCTCCTTGGGGACAAGGGGGGAGAATATTGGCCTTTTGGTCGGTTAAGGGAGCAAAGAATGCCTCTTTCTTGTCATGCCTGAGCAAAGGTTGCAGTTGATCGATGGCCCTTTGGGCATGCTTTAGAGTCGCTTCAACTGTCGCTGGAGGGCTGTTCTCACCGCAAACCTGGAGAACACGGCTCATCATCTGATTGGCCTGACTGGTAGCGAAATCGTGAGGCAAGCTGGGAACAGTGTAAAAGTCAAGCAAAAAGTCTAGACCCCCACGCTTGATAAAATCCTTCGAGAGACTTGCATTTGCCAGAAATCCTTCCAGAAATCTGCCGGCAGCATCGATAAAGTTAACGATAGAAGGTTGGCTTCTGTCGGCATCCTCGGCTTCCTCATCAATAATGTCACTCAAAGCAACAACTTCGGCCTTGGGTGCGCCATCCGGACTGGCTCCTTCGAAAGTAACTGTGGAGGAGGCCACAGCGTCGGCGTCTCCCATCTCAACGTCTTCCCCATCGCTCCCCTGGGATCCCGTTATAGACCCCACGCTGGCTTCAGGAGCGTGCTTGTGAATTCTCCCAACCAATGCTTTCCTTCCCCCAGCAACCACCATCCCGCCACATCCATCCTCAATCCATAGCTTTGCCCCCATCCCCTTCTCCTCGGCGAACTTCCTACCGAGGATTTCGACTCTCTGCAGCATCTCGACAACAACTTTCATCACATTCTCCCGGAGGACAGGATGGTGCCGGACTAATTCATCAAATTGGCTCCCCAGCACACTAGCCAATTCATGCTCGGTCAGGCATTTAACGTGATCGGCACTCTCGAAAATCTCGAAGAAAGTCTCCAACGCCCCAGAAGTCTGGAACAACGCCAGGCCCGATGCATTAAGACAGATAGCCCCAAACGCCGTTGGGATTGACCCAATAGAATCTATCGAAGGCATGATACCTACGGCAGGAGGATGTAGTCTCGGTGGCAGGTCTCTCTTCCGGTCCCCTGACGACGCGTCTTCCTTGTCCTTTCCCTTGTCATTAGACTCGCTAGGAGTAGAGCCTTCTTCCATAGGTTCATCGCCCACGTCCACAGTAGCTGCCGTACTCGCATTATCCGCCACAACCTCCCTATCCTCCTCGTCCTTCTTCCTCTTTGCTTCTTCCTCTGCCAAGCCAGATCTTCCTGTGACAGTCTCCAGCAATGCATGACTTAAGCCAGCCTCATGAATAACAGCGTAACTAGTAGGCTCATTATGGATGAAGGCGCTAACTATGCCAACAACCGTGCTCCAGATATTGCTTCCCCATATGGCTCCATTCTCGATCACTACTTTCAAGGCGCTTAGCAATTTCGGGCTATCGATTAGATTTCTCAACAGCCGATCCGCATTGCCTCCAGATTGGGCCATCATATGCTGCATAAATTTGAAAACCATCTTAAGGGTCTGTTGGCGATAGAACCCAATTTTGAAATCGGTCGTCGAGCTCTTATATTCATCCGGGATCCCTTTCCCGGTCCCGGCTTCCTCTAACCCCGCCTTCACTTCATCCGAAACAAGATCTACCACAACATCTAGGCCTTTTGCACTAGCCAAAGCCTGGAAGGCGTTTTGGACATTGTAGATTAGCGAGTCAAGAAAACTAAGAGCCTTTGGGATGTTCCGAAGGGCCTTTTTGGTGCGCAGTTGCAAGAGCTCCACCAGGATAGGAATGAGACCAGCAGATACGAGCAAAGATCCAGCATGCGCAGTAGTCGGTAGATATCCCACCAAGGTAAATAAAGCTTCCCGCCACTCCTCAGCCTCCTTGTCGTATCCCTCCTCATCCTTCTCGATCGCCAACTCCTCCACAGCTTTCCGAACAACATAGAGCAACACCCCATGGTTGACATTAACACTTAGCGCAGCGCAAACATCTGCGGTCTTGCTCTTGTGCCTCGCTAGAGCCTCCAAACCTCCCAACGCCAGCGTTTGAAGCCATCTCGGAATGTCCTTCCCATCCCCCGATGCTCCCTTTATATCACCGCTGTGGACTAACTCTGCAAGCTGATACACCAATTGGAACCTTCGAGGTTCATCCTGGTCCGGTTGCAGTATCTTGGTTGTGAACTGGTTTTCGGAATAGACATATGCAAGATTTGTCAACGCCAGTATCCGGATCCCCAAAATTTGTCTTCTCGTTTCCGTCGTCCCAGCGAGCGCCGAAGCAACACGAACGCGATGTAACAAGTCGTAATGAGTATCGATAGGAATCTCAGGTAAGGTCGACTTAAGGATATCTTCAGGGCTTGGCGCAGCCTTGATTTGGCTATATGGGATTTCTAACGTTTGCATGCCCCCTGTGACAGCGGGGTCAGTTGGATCGGTAATAGCGTCATCGGTGGACCGTCTCCTGTTATGAGCAGAGCCAGGTGTCTGATGGCCGTGATGCAATGAGGTCCTTCGAGCTGGGGTAGGTGTGACGGGCTCCCTAGAGACAAAGCCAGTTCCTGGTACCGGAACAGTCACTGCTTTCTGCGCAGCAGGACTAACATAATAGCTAACATAAGCACCTCCCCACTCTTCCCAAGACCCCTCCCGGCCCTCGGAGCCTTTGCCTTTGCCCTTGCCGCCCAGAACTTCTGCACTATCTATCGGCCTCTCATCTCTCGCCAGCCTCGCAAGATCATTGGCATAGACCGGAACGACCGCCTTCGTCGAAACATTCTTGCTAGAAGAAGCTAAACCAGCAACCGCTATACTCTTGAGAAATGGAGTAGCAAGTTTTGAGACCCTCTCAAGATTAATATTGTAATGCGAAGCAAGCAGAACAGCGTTAGTGGACTGGCTAGCGCCACGGGTTCGAGAGGTATGATATCTCTGAGCAAGACGAGAACCCAGGCGTAGGGACGCTTCTAAAACATCTAGGGAGGTTGTATTGAGTAGGTCATTTATAAACTGTAAAAAAGTCAATTTCGATATCCAGACAAACGATAAATCGTAAACCAGACGTACCCCACTGCTGCCATAGAGACTCCGATTCCCACAGTTCTCGACGAGCAGCCTACTAAACTTCAAAATCCCAATGACCAATTCTTCATCTTGGCACTCCCACGGCATTGTTTGTGGCCCCTCTTTGAGCTTATACTTTTGTACTTGCTCCTCCAAAACAGAGTCGAATCGATTCAATAAGGCTATCCAGTGATACAAGTCGCCGCGAGGGAACGGCCAATGCACGGGAAACTTTGAAAGAAATGGTAAAAGCTCTGGTATAGGGATTGATGTGGCGGTGGTAATGAATGACTTGAGAAAGGGAGACTAAGACAGGAGATGATGGTATCAGCACAACGTCTCGAACAATCACCAAGCATGCAATGCGGCGTCTAAAGACAGAATTGAAGGACAAGGAAAGAGGCAGAGCGGATAACCCACAAGGGTGGCCTCATGCTTGGCCGTGGCAGTCTTCTTGATTTTCATGATTGGAAATGGCGTTGTCGATAGCTTTTATGATCCTAATCGCAACGAATGACGAACAACACTCTTTTCCGAGCCCAAAGTTAGAAACCTTTCCCATCATGAAGCCGCACGAAGGGCCCGTGGATAAAAGGAGACAATGCACCAGTGCACTCACAATTCCAGAAAGTTTGTTCCGCTCGCTTGCGTCACGTCAGGTCCGCCTTGTGCCAACCGCGCAACAGACGCTCCCGCGGACTTGACCGGGAGCGGAAATTCGACAAGTGAAAAACAGCAGATATCACTAAAACACAGGGCTTTATTATTAGCAGAATGGAAGGGTAGTTAGCAAGTTCGTAACACGTAGAAACGGTGAGAAAGAGCGGGGGGAGAATTTTAGGAGGGTATTTAATTGGAGCAAGAAAAGATGAGTGGGGGGAGGTTTGTAAAAGAAGACAGATCGGATTGGTGAAAGAACAGAACAGACTGAAGGAGAGTGCAGGTCTCCAGATTGCTGGACTATTCTATCAATGAGAGCGGGGTGGGAGAGGAAAGAGCGGGGGTTGTGGTGATGATGTAGGATGGAGGGGAAGGAGAGGTGATGGTTTAGAGCAGAGAGAGCTGATTAGATTGAGGGTAACTGAGGATGGCAGTCATCACTTTAAGACGAGGCAGCCACAAGCAACTGTGACGACTGGGGTTTGTTACACACAACCCGCTGCTCGTAACCCACATACCGGCACCCGACAAGTTATTGCATAGTCTACCGTACCATACGAGTACCTTACGCCGAGTCGTGATACCTTTTGAATTTCCCAACTTTTCTATAATAACCCCACAAATACACGTATCCCTTCTTCCGCCACCTGTGATTGTATGCAGACCAGCCCATATTGTCGAAATTAACCAATCCTTCGCCCAAGGCCCACTCAGCAGAGTGTGCGGTACTGGTGGTATACGGTGCTCGAGGGCTCCCGTCCTATGTACTGTACCGGTAACATTCTCGTAATTCTCTATCGACCGCCATGTAAGGTACTGTTAATGCTGCTCTAGAGGGCATCATACGAATGGTGTTCCATCCCAATCGACAGATTTTCCCGAGACCCACGCCAGTAGGCTGTGGAAGTCCTGCAAGTATAGTGACGGTACTCGTACCAGTATCATATAGTGCAGCGCCATAGGAGCAATACTACCGGTAGTATCATGGATCCAATAGGGATCCCGATGCAAACACATCAAGCTTACACTGGAGCACTGTGCAGTACGAGTACTATAGCACTCGCACAGCACTTCTATGAACCCCCTGCTGCACAGTACGCGGGCGCGCGATAGATCGCCTCCAAAACGACACCGCTGCTGGTCACATCCATGAGTACTTTTGGGCCCAGCAATCACTGGATACCGTACACCTATCTGCAATATCATACCGTAAGAAACACCCAAACCCTCTCCCGATCCTTCCAACAGCTCCCTAATCAGATCTTATCCGATAACCCTTGGTGTACCGGTACAAGCATAATAGCTAAGTACAGTACCCGCACAATCACTGCACGGCCCCTTACGAATACCATACGCAGTTCAATAAAAGCAGCCCATTACCAGTGCCCGTACTACGCTGTGGCTATTACCTTTTCACCACAATGCGCCAATGCGAGAGCTCCCTGCTGGCCCGACAGCTCTATTTGCGCACCGCCATGGGGAGTGTCTGCCTGACATTACTCGTAACTGCCGGTGGACCCGGGCTTTCCATTCGGCCCCCATCCGACAGCGGAGTAACCCACCCATACGACAGATACGATTACATGATAGGTTCGTAGCTCTCGACCGTTTTATCATGCATCTCACTCCAGCCAACAGAGGCTCCGCATCCAGCTCTTTTGTTTACTTGTTTACAGCACTGTGCACTGCCTCCGACTCCTCTCCTTTCAAAAGGAGGGAGAAAGCTAAACTCACCCAAGCTCAGGCTGACCCGGATTCAAACATTTTTATCTCGTCTGTCATAGTATGTGTACTCGAGTGCTTGTAATACGATACCGATACCCCCCGGCTGAGTCCGTCCGTGCCTGTTTCCTGACCCAACGCACACGCTTCAGATCGTTGCTGCTCCTAGCTCCAAGCCTACACTCCAGTAACTTACCTCTTGACGACCATAGATTCGAAGACCACTTCCCATATCCTTGCTCCCTTCTATCCCCTTCCCGCTGCGGTGGTCCGGTTCACGACCCGCCGCACCGCACCGTGTGTTTTTGCTTGTCTCACCGATTCCCAGTCGAATGTGCCCAAAATATATGTCAACAGCACACCCGGAGATAAATTGGCTAAGAAATCCTGGAGTTTTCCTGCTCTTTCTCCATTCCATCCCACCCTCCCCTGGAGCGTGAACTCTCTCTCTCTCTCTCTCTCCAGAACCATCCGGATACCCAATCTATCCTTGTCCCTACCGGCTGGCCGTAAATACTGCCTTCTTTTGCACACCACTTTTTGTTCAAGGATTTCGTGAGCCTGTCGTTTCCGGAGGAGACTTCAACTAGACACCTCTCCAAAAATAACTACACAGTAACGGTCTTGTGCTACCTACAAGCCCGAGTGCACCCCATCACCTTATCCGGCCCATTCAGAATAAATATCCATGGGCATTGGACATTACAGGGGGAACACCACGGGGTTTTCAATACTTTTTAATTCCACCGGTCTTCACTGCAGACTGTCCCCTTTTTATTACCGACACCTCCCCCTAGACTTTTATCTTCTTTGATAGTCCGCATTCCCCTGACAACTTCGCTTACGACAAAAACCAAATCTAGCAGACAGTATCAGTGCTGCCCTGTACTAGTACAATACCGAAAGAGCACTTCTGGCACCCGTGCCCCCCTAACGAGATGTCCGATCACGACGAGACGAGAGAAGTTGGACCTGTTGGTCTAAAAATCAAAGCACCGGAAACGGAAAGGAATTTGAAAAAAGACTCTACCACGTCGAGCTCAACCAGACTTAGTGACGACGAGAGTGGTGATGAAGGGGACGAAGATTACGAGGATGAGGATGAGGATGGAGAGGACGAGGACCGGGATGATACAGAGGTTCGTAAACCCAGGGCTCCCTTGCTAACTAAACCCCTTTCCCCATGCCCCTTGAAAGTCTTGTCTGCCCCGAAGTCTGCTTCTCTCATCTACTTGTACTCTGTTCTTCCTGTTTCGCTTGTCTACCACATTGCCATTAGATGTTTATTACTCCGTTGGGATATAAGACAACAAACGCCAAAATTTCTCCCTCTCCGGCTAACATGTCTCTATCAAATTTAAAGGAGTTCAGCTCGGAAGACGGATTTGCGGATGCACAAGAGTCTTCAGTCACTCCAGCGGCTCCCGTACGCCCTTTAACCCGGCTATCGCAGTCAACAACATCCTCTCACCACTCCCAGCAGGATGCCCAGGGCTCAGACTCCCCTTCTGTCACTTCCCCGACAACAACAAATAAACGCCACAGCCAACAATCGACCACACCTGCAACTACGACAAACGGGTCTGCAAATGAAGGCGGTTTCCCGCCGGCGAAGTCTCCTCTCAGTCAACGCCGCATATCAACAACCTCCCTTGATGAGGTATCGCTTATGGACGAGCTGCCTCCGTCTGGCGAGCCAGCTGCCCGAGCAGAAACCCCCTCCACAGCCTCGACGGCTTCGACTTCGATTGTCGAATCCATTGCCAACAGATTTTCTAGGTCCTCGACAACCAGCTCTCAAACCTCTACGACCACTTCCAAGCCCGCTCTGCCTCCCAGAAACTCCTCGACAGAGATCATAGCTCCCCCACACCCCCCTCCACCTCAAGCGCCCCCGAAAGCTGCTCCCCCACCAAGAAGATCCCCTTTTAGTTGGCTTCGTTCGGGCGCTACTAATACCGTGCCGGTCACCCCACCACCGCCACAGCCGCCTCAATCAAACTCCAGAAGAGCTACTGCCTCCTCTATTGCGACAGTAGCATCCTTATTCACACCTTCCGCAGTTGCAACCCAGATGAACAGTGAATTACTGTTGAACAGAATGGAGTCCAACAGGGGAGACGAGAAGGAGAAGGATGCATTCTTAAAAGGAACGCAAACTTTGAAGGAAAGCTTCAGAAGGCTTAGAGAAGCGCGTGAGCGAGCCGCTATAGCATCTGATGATGAGAACACCGGAGAGGTTGGAAGTAGAAGCTCAGTATCATCTACGGCAGCCATTGGTACGGGCGTGGGGAGTCTCCCCACCCCCGAAGACAGTACAGTACCAAGATCGAACGGTAGCCAAGAAGAGGAGATTGATTGGGATCTCTGGCAGGCTGTTGTCGATGATTCTTACAAGGTTGCTGCAGAGAAACCAAGTGAGCTCAATCGGGCGATTCAAGCGGGCATCCCTCCTACCCTTCGTGGTACTGTTTGGCAAAGCATGGCCGCAAGCAAATCTCTGGAGCTTGAATCAGCTTACCTAGATGTGATCGCTCTCCCAGGAACCGCAACAGCTGAGGACGCCCGTACATTATTTGGCAGCCACTGGCTTTGGGATCCTTCTCCTTCGTCTAGTCAATCATCTTCACCAAAGCTTGGCTCATCTATGAGTCCGAAGCTTGACCCCGCAGGTGTCAAGAGGGCCGACGGCTTTTGGGGAAAGACTGTTGCCCAATTAGAAAAAGTTATCAAGCGAGATTTAGGAGAAAGAACGAGCTTCGGAAAATACAAGGTTGACCAGAAGGCTTTGATGGGTGTTTGTAAGGCATATGCATTGTTTGATCCCAGAGTAGGGTATACACAAGGTATGACATTTATCGCCACTGTGCTGCTATTGAATGTAAGTAATCCAACCCCCCCCCCCCAAAAAAAAAAAACTTCCACAGTTACTGCCCCAGTGTCGTTATGCTAAACATCTATACCCGATTAGATGACCGAGGAAGAAGCATTTTGTGTTTTTGTTAAGCTCATGAATAAGTATAAACTGCGAACCATGTTTCAAGAGAAGATGAAAGGCCTCGAGCTTCGGCTTTTCCAATATGATCGCATCCTGGAAGATTACCAGCCTCGGCTTGCGATCCACCTCAAACGCCAAGGCATTGAATCTTCACTCTACGCAGCTCAATGGTTTCTTACATTATTCACGTACAAATTTCCATTGCAACTGGTATTGAGGGTGTTTGATCTCCTTTTCAGCGAGGGTCTCGAGGGACCGATCCTAAAATTTGGGATCGTCCTCATGGGCAAAAATGCTGAGTCCTTAATCGGAATGGAATTTGATGCCCTGGGACCTTTCTTGAAAGAACGGCTCTTCGACGTTTACCTCGATACTACGCCGAGCGCAACAAGTGTTAAGGAAGCTGGATTTTTCGGAAACGGTGGTGAAAAGGATTTCTATAGAGCCAACCAAATGGTTCAGGATGCTTGTACCATCAAGATTACGCAAGATATGCTTGACCGCTATGAGAGAGAATGGGATGATATAATGCGGGTGAAGAGGGAACATGAGATAGAACTTGAAACGTTACGAAGGACGAATGCTGCTCTGACGATCAAGGTGAAAAAACTAGAGGAGCAAAATGAAGAGTTGAACAGAGAATATGTTAGAATCGCTAGCAGTGAGGTTGGTTTAAAGGTCCATAATGACCAGCTAGCCGATGAAAATGAGGTTCTTAAAGCAAAAGTCGAAGGACTGAAAGAAATCGTCGACAAACAGCCGCAAGAGATAGAGCAGCGTTTCAAAGATGAAATGGACACGCTCATGACACGGAATCTAGAAGTGCATACGGAAAATCAGAACCTAGAGGAGAGCATGTTGGAGATGGAAAAGGATTTGGTAGGCACGAAGATGCAACTAGCCACCGTAAGTCTCCCTGCGTCGGTTATGGACTCTCACTAATTTCTGCGCGCAGGTTAACGAGGACTACGATCTCCTCAAGAATAGGTGGAACGATCTCAGGAAAGCGCTCGGGGATTAAAACATCCCTCCCTTCTTGTCCAAAGCATCTGTATCTGGGACATATCTATCCGGTAGTTATTTTTTTTCATAGCTACTGGATTGAATATGCCTCAGCGATTCCTTTCTATCTCTCAAGTTCTCATTGGATGCTTGCTCTTTCGTTGCCCTCACAAAAAAATTGTGGTTTCTTTGTTTGATAACTTCTCTCTCGCATTTGCCGCTCACCGTCGTCCACTCTTAGCGCCCAATAATTGAAACGGGGTAAACCCCCCCCCCCCTTTTTTTCTTCAAATGTATTGTTTTCAGTCATTTTCATTGGCCCTGCAAAGATAGAGCGGGGAATTTGGTTTTTGCTTGTCGGAGTGACACTTGCATCGTCACCATCACTATTACCATTATTCGTTCGTTCATTCACTTATCCCTTATTCAATGAGCTTGTCCATAAATACCATTATCATATATCTAGTGTGTTAAGCATGTCCCGTTTTTGTTTTGCCCCTCCACTCCCCATCATTATCGTCTAGATGCCTGCACGAAAACCAATCAGCATACTGTAACCTGCCACTGCGCCCGAATTATCCAACTCCTACGGCAGAGTACAGGGCACTACTGTCCTGTACCTGCAAGATCTCGCTGATATACTGTTACTCGAAACATTCCCCCAATATCAAACTATACTGCGGCACTCGAGCACATACCGGTAAACTTTCCAATCGCGAAAGGCCCACGGACCCAGACCCGCACAACCCATCGTTTTCCCAGTCACCCAACCTTCCCTTCCTTCCAACCAATCTTTGTAAGCCCACTCTACTCGAGCACCTACCCGAGCAACCAGCACAACTCCCCGAAGACACAGTACGGTACGGCGCAGAAGGCCCGTTCCTGCCCACCTGGTCGGTGCACAGATGATGATGCGGTAGAGATACGGTACTTGTATTGTACCAAAGCGGTGCCCCGGTAAGCACGAACTCGGCCATCGCAGCACCTACATTGCCGGCACCATCACAGAGAAATGGAAAGGTGGAGAGGGTCTACAGTACGGGGTTACGACATTGCGAAACGGTGCGCAAACACTAGAACGTGAGTTGAGCCGCAGGGGCCCCGAGGTTGGTGCCATCGCTTGTGCTTGCGTTTGGGGTGGTGGTTGGAGAGAGGGTTTTGTTTGTTTGTTTGTTTGTTTGTTGTGGTGCTTTGACTTCTTTTCCCCTTTCTTTTTTTTTTTTCATTGGTCGCGTGTAGGTTGGGAACAGCGCGAGTGATTGCTTGTGATGATGCTTTTTTACGAGTACCGGTAGTCTTCGGGGGGCCTTAACTTGAGTTAGGCGGAGCGTGGGGTAAAAATGGCGGGGGGGGGTGTCTCAGGTTTGTTGATCGGGGAAGGATAATTTGGTGATTGGGGATCGGGTACGAGTACATGTACGAGTACTATTGTGATACCGGCAGCCGGTATCTCGGCTTAGTAATCAGGGTGGAGAATTGCTCCGGTTTTGCACCCTAGACCACCATATGGGTGCTGATATGCAAAAATTGGGCCGGACACCTTAAACCCGGTTTTGTGTAATTTCAGTTTTAAGTTTGCATAGCAACCAAGGAAAAATTGGAAAACATAAAAATATTAAATGCTTTTACATGTAATCAGTATTACAAAATTCTTTATAGCACTCAATTCTACTACTAAAAATTGGTCATAAATATTTTTCTGATTGCTGAAAACTCAGGCTACATATCTATGTAAAAAAGATAAAAGTGTGAAATCTGAAAAAAATCTAATTCTGAGTCTATAAATGCATGAATTTTCTTGAAAAATATTTTTTAAGATCATCAGAAGGGGCTCTCTAAGCTCAAGAAGTATTGTATGTATTGAGACAGGTTTGTTGCATTGGGAGAGTGGACCAATTTTCGCATAATATTATCAGCACCCATATGATACTGGTCGGACGGCATGGGATTAGTCTAATGTATCCATCAATTGATTGACTGATAGACTCGTGATAAAACAAATTTACGCCATAGTTTGGATATTGCAAAAAAGAAACAAGGTTATTGAAAAATATAAGCTATGATACTTGCAATAATTGCATCAAAGTCCTGAACCTCGATATCATACCGGTAGTATAGTATAATAAACCAAACCCGAAAGCTATTCCTCCGCCCAAACAAAGCTAGTCGCGCATCCTGCTCCGATCCGTACAATCTTGGGAGCCGGGATATCTGGGGCAAAAACCTCGCCAATAACATCACCACCCCCAGGCTTCCCACAATTGCCATGTTCTCCCCAGCCCCAGGTTATTATCTTTCTTTCTTTGGTGGTTTTGCCCTCTACGATAGCGAGAGCGTGTTCACTGCCCACGGCTATGTCCGCTACCCCGTCGAGGTCCGTGGGTGGGAGTTGGCCTCTGTCGTTCTTCCCCCATGCTTTTATAGTACCAGAGGTTTCGAGTAGGTAGACACCATTCCACGAAGCTTGAACGTCGAGTATTCCGGCTCCGGATCGTGATTCAAGCGAAGGCCCGATTCGGTACCTATCGTTCCCTAGAACTGCGATGTGCTGAAGATCGTCTCTGCTCAACAGAATGCTAAAGTCCTTCCCGCAATCTAACTTGCTGACAGGGAATCCAACTTCTACCCTCCTGGGCCTGGGCACTACTGATTGGATAGGTTCCCCAAGTTGTCCTTTCCGTCCGGTGCCCCAGCCCCATACATCCCCGGATGCTGTTAATAGGAGCGTATGTGTCATGCCAGACGCTACCTGAATCACTTTTCCAGGCGAAAAGTCGGTAATTTCCTCCAATAATGCATCATGAATATCCTCGCCAAGTCCTAATTCCCCTCTCTGGCCGTTCCCAGAAACAAATATTTTCCCTTCATAGTCAGCCAGAACTGTGAAGCTCCAACCTGCCGAAAGGTGCTCCCATCGATGGTCACCGCTGAGAGGATAGAAGGTAGTTAGCGAAGGAAAGGTAGCTGAAGGAAGGCAGCATTGGTTCCCAGTATTATCACCCGCAACAAAGCATTCGCCAGATGAGAAGAGAAGAAGAGTATGATTCCCGCCAGCTGCGATTTCACATGGTGGAACGGATGGAAATAACGAAGGGGTTAGACAGGGGGTGGGCGTGTAGGCGTCCTCAAAGTGGCCGAGAGATAACTGCCCCCGCCCATTAGATCCAAAGGCGTAAAGCATGCTGACTTACGGTGACCTTTTCGTTGCAGGAGCAGGGGACATGCCGTTGGTTCGCCCGTGGGTTCTCATGAAGTGCTTTGAGGCTCAAATGGGGAGTGTTTGTATTAGGGTTTGTACCCCACGAGTCTGTGACTGCGACATCCCCCCGCACAACGTGCAACGGACGGCAACGGTAGTTTCACTGGGACGAAGTATTCATCCTTAACGACAACAGACGACAAAACACCTAGTAGCTAGCCACCTTATCGCCTCAATACACCATTCCGTTGCTCGAACCTTAACGAACGAATTTTCAAGATGGCTACTCCAACTCAATCTGTTCAGTGCTTTGGCAAGAAGAAGACGGGTAATGACTCCTGCGGAATCACCTCCAAGCTCGGAGTGAAGATCATATTCGAGAAAATCAGTATGGATGCTAACTCCAATCTTAGCAACCGCTGTCGCTCATTGCAAGGTCCTTACCACCTCCATATAACTCCCCACCCTTTCAAACTACAGCTAATACCCCACTAGAAGGGTCGCGGACTCGTCAAGGTCAACGGCTCCCCTCTCAACCTCGTCAAGCCTGAGATCCTCCGCTTCAAGGTCTATGAACCTCTCTTGATTGTCGGTCTCGATAGATTCGCCGAAGTCGATATCCGCGTCCGTGTCTCTGGAGGTGGTCACACTTCACAGGTCTATGCTATCCGCCAGGCTATCGCTAAGTCAATTGTCGCCTACTACCAGAAGTTTGTCGACGAGCACAGCAAGAATCAGTTGAAGCAGGCTCTGATCACATACGACCGTTCGCTGCTTGTTGCCGATAACAGACGGTGTGAGCCAAAGAAATTTGGCGGCCCAGGCGCCAGAGCAAGATACCAGAGTACGTACTTTCCAAATCTAGTACTCAAGACTTGGTGGCAGAGACTAATGGGGGTTCGCAGAATCTTACCGTTAACCGGCGTCTTGGCTCAGGTATATGGTCCATTTGGGTTTCTTGTATCAATTTCTTCACAAATAAAAGCAAACCCTGTGCTGGATAAGGGTTTAAAAAGTTCACCAAAATTCTCCCGTGTTTTGAAATAGTCGGATTATTGGTTGGGCTTTGCGGTGGCGGTTGTCTTCATTTATTGGATGTATTAATGGGCCGGAGTTACTCGGGTAGCGAATTATGACCGCGCAAAGCCCGGCCCTAATTCCCCCGCCCTCACAACCGCTATTCCAGCGAAATTTACTGCCCTTTTTAATAAGTTTTAGCATGCTCCAAGTAGATTCAGTTCGAGATAATCCTCACGAATTATATGTGCTCATATCTCATGCTTCAGAGCATCGCGTAGTAGGCCTAGTCCCTCAATTATTTGTCCCTATCTTAATGATTGCTCTTGTACGTAAGCAGCTTGAACTCTGTTTTTATATCGTTGATGTTGGTGCCATGAAGTTATACCTTTCGTACCAACCAAGTGGGGTGCCTTTCAAGGCTAGGAGTACTACTTGGATTGTCGTAAGTGATATTTCTGCGCTTCGGGAAGTAGATGAGTACGGGTGTAGTCCGGCAAATTTTTTCTTTTTTCAAGATCCAGCGGGTCCCCCGAGTGAGGGTTTATGAACGGCTAGCGCCAAGGAACACTGCTTAGGGGTTGAATTTTTCATACCCTAACACAGTCCTCTCCCGCCACCCACACATATTCCGCCTAGCGGGACTCGCGAGACCCACAGGGAAATCGAACAACCGCACACAACACCACCCAACGACTGACGACGGCAATCGCCAAACCACCAGGCGCACCGAAAATTTCCCCCCGGTAAACCAACAAAGTCAACACAAACATGAAGCTCAATATTGTGAGAATTTTCCCTGTTTTCATGTCAATTTTTTCGGTACCCCTAGTTTGAATGTGCGGCTAATTCTTTAACAAAATCTAGGCGTAAGTTACACTTTCCCTCATTACACCAAACTGCATTTTCGCGTGACCCTCCTTGGATATAGAATTAGCGGAGGGGCGGATTGGGATAGGAGTAAGGAGAAGGACAGGGTGTGGATCCATCAAGGCTAACTCGCCTTACAGCTATCCCGCCAACGGGTCACAAAAACTCATTGAAATCGAAGATGAGCGTCGTCTCCGTGTCTTCATGGATAAGCGTATGGGACAAGAGGTGCCTGGTGACTCTGTTGGACCGGAATTTGCTGGATATATTTTCAAGATCACCGGTGGTAACGACAAACAAGGTTTCCCTATGAAGCAGGGGGTCATGCACCCTTCTCGTGTCAAGCTCCTCCTCTCTAAGGGGCACTCTTGCTACCGCCCCCGCAGGACCGGAGAGAGGAAGCGCAAGTCTGTTCGTGGATGTATTGTAGCCGGAGATCTCGCTGTTCTTTCTCTCGTTGTTGTCAAGCAGGGTGACGGTGATGTCGCTGGATTGACGGATGTTACCCATCCTAAGAGACTCGGACCCAAGCGTGCTACCAAGATCAGGAAATTTTTCAGTTTGACTGAGGATGATGATGTATGTTTTCGCTATTTAAAGGCGGCGGGTGGGTATCGGGTTGGTAGCGGTGGCTTATTGCATATGGCACAAATAGGTTCGCAAGTTCGTTATCCGCCGCGAAGTCCAGCCCAAGGGTGAAGGGAAGGCGCCATACACCAAGGCTCCTAAGATCCAGAGGCTCGTTACCCCTCAACGTCTTCAGCACAAGCGTCACAGAGTCGCCCTCAAGAGAAGGAGAGCGGAGGCTTCCAAGGATGCTGCGGTAAGTCTGAAGTCGTTTGCTTGCACTGCGCCACATTGTTGACACGAGTATAGAATGAATACGCAGCTCTCCTCGCCAAACGTGTCCAGGAAGAGAACGCAAAACGTTCTGAGATACGCAAACGCCGTGCTTCTTCTATGAGGCCCGAGAAGAAGGAAAAGGCGTAAGCGTTTGTAGGTGGCGGTGGCCAACAAAAAAAATTCAAAAAAAATCCTTTGGTGCGAATGGGTGGGGTGGTCGGAATTAAAGTGTTTTTTTTTTTCCTCCTTTTTTCACCTGTACCTTTTTCACTAAATAAAATGACCTTCTCTTTCATCAGCCCAGGAGAAGAGGTCATCTCGTTTCTAGTATTGGGAGTTTGTCCGGGAAACCTGGGAGCGCTGGTGTAGATTGACGCAACTTTCACGAAATTAAACGGGGATCTTTAAAATTTATCTTCAGCCAGTAATGATGTAAATTCTGTTTTCACAATCAATCACTCGTCTTGTGATTTCAATTCGGCCCGAGAATTGTGCATGCAATATACCTTGTTCCATATAACAAGATTATGATGTAAATTGTTAGTGATATGAATCACACGCAATCACTCGGAAAGTTCGGTGGGTAGGGGTTAAGGTTGGGAGGAAGATGCCAAAGGGTGTGAACACACCAAAAAGCCAACGGTCTACCGGGGGTTCTTGCGGGATGGATGATATATATAGGGCCATATGGGGAATACAACCTAGCACATAGACAATGGTTTTGGCATACAAAGATGATGCGTTGTCGCTGAATGCACCTAAAGGCCAAGTTACAAGGAAAGCAGAGAAATGAATCACCCATCATCATAGCTATCTTGAGTAGGACTGTAGGCAAGAAGGCACGAGAAGCCACCAAGTCAAAGCGCTACTCCATCTCCAACTGCCCAAGGAAATGCCCGAAAACAGGTGACAATATGATCTCCAGTATAAGCGGGCTGAAGCAGCGCATTCACTGGCGGAGAAAGGATTGCGGTTCGATATCTGCCCGGTGCGGTTCTTCCCCGAAACGTGAGGCCGTAGCGGCTGCCATTGTATATCTCTCGCCGGCTGATGACGCCGGGGGGTTCACGGGGTTCGTCACATCCGCATCCAACGTGACGGTCCGGAACAGATTCTACAACAAAAGGTTACGCAAGACTAGGTACATCACAGTCTGGCAAACACCGGGCTCGCAGTCACGTACCGTACTCGAGTAGTGTCGGTGTGCTTATTCCCGTGGAGACGGCCGATCCAGAGCTGACCCACCCTCTGGGTGCCGATGGCATCTTTCTCGGATCACTTGATCGTGTAATCTCACACCTTTTCTTCCATCTTACCGATGGTATTTGGTCATTTACATGCTGAGGAGCTTCCGGTGAGCATTTATGACCGCTTTGTGCTTTTCCAAGGTCATGGGGATCCCTCCTTATCTGTAAGAGTTCACGGGCTTGGTATGTTTACATTCAACTCGAGGGGGGGGGGATTGGACGGGGAGGGGTACGGGGAAGTGAGGGATGGATGGGAGAGTAATCATAGCGGTTTTGCGACCTGGAGGGCAGAGAGGTTTTTGTTCTGAAGATCCCTTATGGCTGATAAGCTTGCCCCTTCGTCTGCTCTCAAGCACTTGAGCACAAGGTTGCTAATCCGGGCAGTACAGGGGATAAGTGGCGAAATAACACAAAACTCCTTTCTTGCGACAGATTCTCTTTAGAAAACTACCGGTACCAGTATTGGCTAGGTAAC
This sequence comes from Tuber aestivum, assembly GCA_900010015.1. Lineage (NCBI taxonomy): Eukaryota > Fungi > Ascomycota > Pezizomycetes > Pezizales > Tuberaceae > Tuber > Tuber aestivum. The sequence goes on from LN891179.1 coordinate 176,517, forward strand.
AGCTGCCTTTCCCATTTTTTGTCAAAAAAATTTCCCACTAAAATATCTATCTTTGTGCTAAAAAGCGTTTGAAATCCCGTAACAGGAGAAGGACAAACACTTGGGTACCAATTGAAGCGGAATTTCCAGCTTTTCACATGAAGATTTCTACTTCCAGAAACCGTAATGTGATATACATGGCACAGGATCTTTAGTCTCGGCTCAAGTTTCTACACTACGACTAACACCATCAGCAATGAGACAGGTGCCATGGCAGAAACATTGGAGAGACTCCTTGGCTGACATTTGCCTAGGTTTACGACATTCAAGTTGGTGCCCACCTTCGTGCTTAGACATTTTGGTATTTGTGATACAGGCCACAGCTCCTATCCTGGTGCTCTCATACAATCCGATACTACTCTCATATAGGATTCCGGTCTTTCGTGAGTGATCGGACATGATTTGCTTCGATGGTGCAGTGGGCGCATGACCATCTACTGCTACCATTGCTGCAGATAAGCCGCTCATTACGGCACGATGCTTCATCTGTGGTCGGAGCTTGCATGAAAGGAATTCTAAGTGACCAAGAGCTCTAGGATGGCGACAACCCCGTAGGCATTCATTATTATCCCCTCCCTCCTGTCGTTCGCCTTAAACCCCGAAGGGCTTCTTGCATTCTTTAATACCATGAAGCCCCCCCGACCAGACGTTATGTGCACTCGCTGCGTCTAGGCACGGACTCCTATTATCGGTCGGTAGTAGTTTTAGTCCCCCGAGGAGAATAAAGCAGCTCCCCGTTCCCGAAAAATTGGTGGTCAGCTTCATTTGTGAGAGGGGGAAATGGGAAGCCCCAAGATTTGAATTAGGAAATAGAAGGTGGGGCCGTTTCTGCATGCATGGATCGTATCCAACTGGTAGCTTCAAGCGCCTTCCGTGGACCCAATCAAGTGGCTGTTAAAACACCAGCCAAGTTTCGTTCCTCCCCGCAGCGATATCCAAAGTCGGGATTAACACTTTTGGACCTCATTTTACTTCTAGATTCCAGAGCGGGGGCTTATTCAGGTCAGATTAATTGCGGCCATCTATACTCTAATAAGGAAAGCATCACGGGTCTCTCCGACGCCTTGTTGCGAAAATATCTCTGGTAGGTCCCGCATAATAGCCGTGAACCAACACAGGCTAGCCTATTCGGAAAAACCTCAGTTGTAGCACCCGAGTATTATATTTTCGTCTGCCGAAGCCGGCCGTCCACGAACCCGCAGTCTAATGTCGGGGCTTTAGGACCGACCTACCGTAGTACCGGTATCCGTTTCGTTAGTAGCAGGAATCATACTCAATGACTCGTTATGATCTTAGATGATGTGTCAAGAATTGAGCGTTTTGGTGGTGCAGCGGAAGGTTGTTTTATTCAGTCTGTCTAACTAGCTAAGTGGAGCAAGAATGGTATATATATATACTATCATGATGACGCAAGTCAGGATACGGAGTACGCACTTCCAAGTACATCTCCTATACGGAATAGTGAGTAGGAAGTCCAAGCAAATGTCTCTCCGGACCTCCATCTACAGAACCATTTCTCAACACTCCCACCCTTCCTCTCACTATCTATACCTGATTGTATAAAAGGAAAAACAAAACAAAGAATTCGGTTAGCCTCATTAAAAACCTATCGTGCTGCTAGTGATAGGGAAAAAGAGTACCGCCTACAAGAGTAACCACAACATAAGAAATCAAATATAAAACAAGTAAGGGAAAATCTATTTCAGAGGTTCATGAAGTCCTAAAGCCATAACGTGCTTTTGATGTAGATTCCTGGTAAGTGGCTTGGTAAGAATATCTGCAGTCATATCCGAGGACTGCAGGTATTCCAAAGTGATAAGACCATTCCGGCAGGAATCCCGCACATGGTGATACTGAATTGCAATATGTTTCGATCTCTCATTGAACCTTGGTTGCTCTACGAGCTGGAGGGCACTCTTGTTGTCACAAAGAAGTCTTTGGGGTTTGTAGTCTGTACCGATGACCTCATGGTAAAGCCGTTTCAGTCAAACAGCTTCTCGTGAAGCCTCTGAGTATCCAATATATTCCGACTCTGTGGATGAGAGAGCGACCAGACTCTGTTTCTTTGACTTCCAGGAAATGGAAGCTCTGGCCAAGGTAAAAACATAGCTGGAAGTTGACTTAGAGTCCTGTGAGTCTCCAGCGAAGTCTGAATCACAGTATCCATGGATTTCGGAGTTGGAGCCAAGTTGATAGTAGAGTCCTAAATGCATTGTACCTTTGATATAACGTAGTAGTCTTTTTATAGCAGCAAGATGTATAGCACTGGGGTTAACACTAAACTTACTAAGTATGCTTACAGCATATGATATATCTGGCCTGGAGCCAATAGCGAGATACATCAAGGAACCTAGGATAGACTGATATTCTGCTGGGTTTCCTTGGTCACATTCAGGTGTTGTAGGGACAAGCTGTTTGATCTCAAGTGGAGTGGAAACGCTGTTACAGCCAGCCATCCCAAATTGATTTAGGATGGTTTGAGCGAAGCATTGTTGGTGAAGGAATAAGTGGTCATGACCATTAATGATTTCCAATCCTAGGAACTGCTTTGCTGGTCCAAGATCATTCAACTTATACTTTATTTCTAGTTTCATTTTAACTTCTACTATCAGGCTAGAGGAATTTGAGAGAAGCAGGATATCATCGATGTAAAGGACCAAGAATAGACTCCGGTCCTTGGTAAAGTGGAGGTTAGGATCATTATTGGACTTTCCAAGACTAATAGATCCAAGAAAGTTGTCGATATGTTGATACCATAGGCATGGCACCTCCTTAAGACCATATAGTACCTTATTAAGCTTTAGGATACAGTCCTGGGATCCCATGTATCCAGCTGGCTTGAGCCACTCAATACCTTCCGGCATTTCTATGAAAACAGTATCCTCGAGCTTAGGATTAAGAAATGTGGTGCATATATCAAGGTGATGAATCTCCCACCTATTGAGGGTAGCTAAAGCCAAAACTAGTCTTATGCTCGTTAGCTGAGCAACAGGGGCAAAAGTCTCACCAAATATTTGCTACTCATATCCCTTGATTACTAGACATGCCTTATAGCGTATTGATCCATCTGGATTTATCTTGCGTCTAAATACCCATTTGCATCCAATTGGCTGCACATTTTGTCCAATACTAGATTTGTTAATAATAGACCATGTCTCATTATCTTCCAAGGATTTGAACTCATCACACATAGTGGTTTTCCATTCCTGACAGTGCTCTGATCTGAGAGAATCCTGGTAGCTAGTTGTATCCTCTACAGTATCGTCAACTGCATTCAACCCCATCATCGCATGAACAGTAGAATGAGCACTGGGGTACCCCTTTGCCGCAACTCTTTGAGATCTGCGCAAATTCACAATCTGGGGGACTTGTACGGTTTCTTCAAGACTCAGACTTCCTACAGGAGATGCTTCTTCATCCCTGTCAACGGTTGTCACCGGGCAGGGTGTGCACTGATTGTGCTCAGGCTCAATCTCAAGATCAGAATTAATACACTCATGGGTCACTTTAAACCCAGAGTCCTCAACCCATATGCGTTGGGAAGTAGGTACCCTTTGTTCCCTGATATCAGTAACCTCTTCCAGAGCTGGCAGTACCTCTATGCTGGAGAGTACTCCAGATGGGTATAACATTATAGAGTCCTCCTCTGGAGGTAGTTCCTCAGAAATGCAAGAGCATAGAATCTCTACTTCTTCCGTCTCATCACAAGTTCCTTGAACTCGGAGTTCATCAAATATGACATCTGCAGCCTCAATAATATGGGCACTCTGTGGATCCCACAGTCTCCAAATCTTTTGTGTATCATGTACGTACCCTAAGAATGTACACTCTTTTGACCGCACGGAGAACTTGCTTGTTCTCAATTCTTTTGGAATGAACTGATAGGCAGCACATCTAAATCTTCTAAGGTGCTCCAATTGCAGCTTCTTGCCCTTTAGCTTTTCATATGGAGTTGCATTGGAAATTGATTGTGATGGAGTCTGAGCATGGAGATAGACTGCTGTGCTCACTGCCTCGGCCCAAAAGTCATCATCCAATTTAGAATCAATTAGCATTGCGCGGGCCTTTCTGACAATCGTTCTTATCATACACTCTGCAACTCCATTCTTTGATTGGGTATAGGGTGGACTGGGTTCGAAGGATATGCCACTAACTCGTAGGATTCTACGGAACAGGGAGTTGTCATACTCTCCTCTACTATTGTCGCAACGGAAGCATATGATCAGCCCACTTGGATATTCCTTTTCAATTAGAGTTTGGAGGTTTTGGAATACCGTAATGACTTCAGTTGAGAATTTGGTTTGTAGAAAGTATACCCAAGTGACTCGCGTGGGGTCATCAATATAGAGAATAAAGTAACGGAAGCCAGACTTTGATAGAGGATTTATCAGACCACATAAATCGGAATGTAAGTACTCGAATGGCTTGGTAGCTCTTGGTTGAGGTTTTCTTTCAAACTTCCGAGTATGCTTCACTTTAATACATACTTAGCATAGTTTACCTTGATCTTTATTATCTTTTTGATAGGCTACTTGGGGAATCAAGGTTGAAAGCGACTTGTTACTCAAATGGCCTAGATGCTGATGCCAGAGCCTGAAACTCGGCATAGAAGTAGCAAGAGCAGAGACTGACTGCTTAGTGTTATTACTAGTCTCTTCCATCCTAACATAATAGAGTCCATCCTGTAGGACCACAAGCTGTTGTTCCGTAGTGTTCTTGTATTGAAAGAAGCAAGATCGACCGTGAAAACTTATTCAGCCTTCCATGGAAAGACAACTAACAGATAGGAGATTGTAAACCAGGTCCGGAAGAAAGAGAGCTTGGATAGCCAAGCTGGATTGAGAAACAGCAATCTCAATTTCCCCACAACCAGTAGCAAGGACTGAAGAATTATCATCCAAGTAGACTGTCGTTGGTTGAGTAAGCCGCTTAAGGGAATGAAAAGCGAGGCGATCACAGCAGAGGTGATGGGTAGCTCCTGAGTCAACGATCCAAGTACCAAGCTCTTTGCTATGCATACCATTTCTCTTTACTCTGAAACCAGCAAGTGCTTTGACTGATGCAAATGCTGCTCCAGCCTCATCTCTATCTCTTCTCCTATTTCTCGGAGATTTCCCACCTCCTCTCTCTTTCTGGGCCTCCTGTGCTCACCTGCGTAGATCACAGTCATCCTGCCAATGCTCCAGCCGTAGGCAGTACCAGCAAGTAAAACTTGAAGGAGTACACCCAGGCCTTTGATGATTGTAAGTAGGATTACGGAAAGAGGAGCGGTTGTGATAGTTGGAGCGATTGAGAGAATTTCTTAAGGCAAAGCTACTCCTTCCGCGGGATCTCCAACTTGGATATGTGATTAATGCAGTGGTTGGAGAATTGGGCCTTGTTGGTTCGAATACAGTCTTTCGTGTCTGGTTGGAAGCTTTCCATTTGATTAGAGTCAAAATTACTCGGTCGATGGTTTGTTCCTGTTCAGGACGATGTGTTATAATGTCAATGATTGAGTTGAAGGATTTTGGGAGGGTTGTCAATAAGTGGCTAATGAAGGTTTCTTTTGGAATTGCCTGCTCAGTTCCACTGAGTTCCTTGCTACATTCCAATAACTGAGTAATATAGTCGGCAACAGAGGAATCGGAAGTGGAGAGCAGTTGGTTAAACTTTCGTAGGATGGCAGTTCTTCTAGCACGTAAGTTTGAACTATCTAGTTTGACTCGTAACTCTTTCCACATTGCATGCGGGTCTCTCAGTCCTTGGAGATAGGCTTTAACTGAGGATTCACAGGATGCATGAATGATGGCTGCACCGATGCCAGCCTGCTTATCAAACTCATTTGGGTTTGTGTTTGGCCCTAGTGGCCGAACTTCTTCTCCCAAAATGATCGATAAGGCTTGTTCAGCCTGTAGGAAGAACTCGATATCTCGATGCTATTGACTATAGTTGAGATGATTGAGCTTAGCTGTCTCACCATACTTACACCGATAAGTTCCTTTGTCAAGATTGCTGACTGGACTTGACTCAGAGGTGAGGGACATGGTATCTGTTTGTTTGCTATGTATAGGCGGGTTTTACTATGAAGAAAAGATGGAGAGAGTAATGAGAAGAAGAAGTAGAAAAGAATCAAGAACTAGAAGGTATTCTTATTTTCGTGCAGGAATTAAGGTAGCAGACCGGGCTCATAACCTGTCAAGAATTGAGCGTTTTGGTGGTGCAGCGGAAGGTTGTTTTATTCAGTCTGTCTAACTAGCTAAGTGGAGCAAGAACGGTATATATATATACTATCATGATGACGCAAGTCAGGATACGGAGTACGTGCTTCCATGTACATCTCCTATATGGAATAGTGAGTAGGAAGTCCAAGCAAATGTCTCTCCAGACCTCCATCTACAGGACCATTTCTTAACATGATGCTCAGGACAGCCTCAAAGCAGTATCTTGGAGCCATAAATAGACTCTTGGAGCCAGGTTTGGCTCCATGACCAGATGTTCCATATCCCCTGGGGAGACATATTTTCACCAAGTAGAAGAACCTCGCAAACCCTACAAAGGGCAGCTTTTCATACACCAAGCCAACAAGACACTAACTCCAATACCAGGTAATCTTTTTCACAAAGCTAACATAATCTAAAAAGAGGAAAGCATATTTTTCACCAAGTTAGGCACCTATCACAGCCACCTGGCCATGGAGACGGAAGGTGCATGGGTTTTTGGTTCAAGTTGCATATATTGGTTGGGGTTTTCTTGGTTACAAAGTAGTATTTCCTTTGATTGGGACGCATTGCTGTGCAACGGTAGGCGATAGAACCTGATGGAAGAATCGCGGCTGCGCGCGACGCCAAGAACTTTCTTTGGTATTAGTGATCATGTAGGATTTCCTTAGTATATAAAGGGATGTGCCCCCTTATATTTTACTTTCTTTACGCAATCTGGTAATCTCCTTTGGACACCCATTCCTCCTTACCCGCGGGCCTGGATGCCATCTTTGCCATGTCTCCTCTTGTGGATGTACCTCTGACATCTTTGATGGTTTCGATCATCGCTTTACAGTTGGACCTTCGTTTCGGTAAAACAGTTTCGGCTTTCCTGTTCTCGTTTCCCCGCAGGATTTCGCGTTCGTTTCGTTGATATTGGGGGGTTGCGTTCCTGGTTTTCCTATGGGATCACAGGTTTGAGACTGGATAGCTTGGGTTCGCTTTCGCTGACATCCTTTCTCCACTGTTGGCTGAGGGCTTCGGCTCCTCGGTTTTACATCGATAAGGTTCGAATGCTCGGTCGCTCGTCGTCCTTGCCTCACTCCTTCGACCGCCCATCTCTCACGATAATAGTCCAGTCGCTTGCATTTATGGTGTCTTTTGGGTCTCCTCTCCGCCCGCGTATGGTGTGGGGATGGCATTGACCCTGAGAATTTTCCCCCCCCCCTGATTCTTTGGGGTGGTGTGGGGTGATTGGCTCTCGGCTCCCCTGGTGGGGGCTGATGTGTGCTGGCCCAGTTGGGAACCTGGCTGAACACTGGGGCTTGGCGGTCACACCCATTGCAAGTGTGGCATTCCTCCTCGGTGGCTGGGGACCTGGCTGGGTCACATGGGTTGGCGTTGGTGCTGTACCCGATGTTTCCTCCTGGTGGGCGGTCGGCTCTGTGGCGTGGGCATTTTCTACTGTGGAGGATGGGATTGCGGGACGGTATTCAGACTGGATTTGAATTTTGATTTATTTTATTTTTGTGGTGGCCGCGGGCCGCAACTACCTTCCCCTCGCTTAGCAGGACCAAGGACTTCGGTCGCTCTGTTCCTGTTGGGTTGGGTGTCGGTTTGTCGGTTAGGGCGGGGGTGATTGGGGCTGTTGATGGACTTGTACTTAGCTTTCGTGTTTGCTCACTCGCGGAGGTGTTGGCTTATGGGGTTCTTTCGGGGTCTCTAATGGGTCTGGACGGTTTGGGTTCGGAGGTTCATGGTCTTGTTTATAGTTGTTAGGGTTGCACTGGTGTATTGTGGGGACCCCGGCCCCAGGCCGTTACTTTCGAGTTCGGTTCCGGTCCGCTTGTGGTCCGCCGGAGGCCCGCCTGCCCTTATGGTACGTGTACGATAGGATGATCGCTCGACCATAAGCCATATTTTGGCGCGGCGAGTATAAATAAAAATTGGATTCAATTTGGACACCTTTTCTTACGTGCCAGAGATATTCCTTTACCTCTTTGAAGTTATTCGGCTTGGTTATTTATTTTGCACTTTGTTTGTTTATTTTGTTTCATGATATTTGAAACATTTACGTTCCTCCTCCCCTTGCTTAGGGTTGAGTTGGTATGCGCTACCTAGCCTTGAAGGAACTTTAGGTGAGATATCTGTGGTTTAAGTCCAGTAATCCCAGGTGCAGTCAGGCAGGCAGACATGTCGTCTCCCCCCCATTCTCCTCAGGCTTCGGCCTTGTCGTTCGAGGTTACATCATCCATGATTTCGGATACTGAGCCTTTCCCCTTTGCCTTGGGCCCGCCCTCGGCTATCCACGATGTCGCGGTTCCGACGCATGATGCTGTAAGACACCCCGCGGCCTTATCGAAATTAAGACATGGTCCTACCATGTACCGGGAGGTGACTACGGGTTCCTCTCGTTTGATCATGAGTATGGTTGCATCAACACTGTCAACGAGGCGTTTGACAATGAAGTGAGGGCTATGGTTGGTAATGCCAAGCCTGTCACGATAAAAGAGGTGGAATGTTTGGTAGAGGGGTACATGGTAGGCAGGGGTTGTGTGGTTGGATGTGGCCTCAACCTCGCCTCGATTACTGGACTCTTCGACCGACACAATCCTGATGGGGGATCGGAGTTCACGCCGTCTCATAATTTCTCGGCTCCTGGCGACTCACAAGCAGTGATCCCAGAGTCTTTTGTTTCCAACCCTCCTGGGAATAGCACTCCAACGGACCGGGAGGCCTCCAGTTGGGCATCTACCCCCCCCCGAGGCAAATCCTGTCTCGATCAGCTGTGGAAATGATGGCGCCAGAAACGTTGACTCCTCTGACTCACTGAAGTCACTCCACCCCTGCCCTGTTGGATGCACTGTTGCTGTCTTCTGGGCATGAGAAAATTTACCGGAGAGGCAGGTTTGGACTCAATGCCAGTTCGGACTCTGAGTACAAACCCACGCCGCCCCCATTTGTAGGACAAAAATGACATGGACGATCCCCTTCGTCTGACCCTACCCTGGTGTCGGTTTTCAGTGGAAGCTCGGGTTCGATACTCACTCCTACGAAAGGGGTGCCGACTAAGAAAGAGAGAGAGATGATGGTGGTCCTCAGGGAACAACTAACCTTGTGTGAAATCAGACAGCAGACTGCCCCAGGGCTGAGGCTGGTTCCATACCCGGCTTCAACAATTGAGTCAACGGATAGGGCAAGTTCCCCTCCTTTGGCTACTAATAATATGCTTCCCTCCTGGAAGGTGATTACTAGGGACACCCCCATGGACATGGGTGGCGATAGGAATACCGAGGGTACAGGTTTGGGGGACAACAAGTATGCTGACTCTGAGGCAATTCCTTCTTCCCCAGTTCGATCAAGTTCACCTATCATGGTGCAACCCCCCACCCAGCCCGAATCGATGGATGCACAGATGGCACGGACACAGGATGCGATGAGACAACTGGATGCAGTCAATGATGACATGAGAAGGGTGGATGAGGAGTTGTATGCCCCCCCATCCAGACAATCAGAATCAGTGGTGTCATGGGACTTTATTCTCGAGGTACTCGACGAGATAGGAACCCTGGCTGCCATCCTGTGTACTGGAGATGCCCCCAGTCCTTCGGACGACAGTTCGAACTCGAGCTCGGAGTCAGACTACCAGGACGAGGAGGTTAGGAGGGTGCTGTTTGGCTGTAAAGAAGGATACGATAACCTGGGGGATGTGACAAAGAATATTAGGGTTATCTTTGAAATGTTGGAGGAGTACTGTAACCGGAGCTGGTACTCGGTTAACTTAGTTTTGTTTTATGTTTTGTTTTAAGTATCGGTTGATACTTTGTTTGTTTTATGTTTTGTTTTAAGTATCAGTTGATACTTAGTTTGTTTTATGTTTTGTTTTAAGTATTGGTTGATACTTAGTTTGTTTTATGTTTTGTTTTAAGTATTGGTTGATACTTAGTTTGTTTTATGTTTTGTTTTAAGTATCAGTTGATACTTAGTTTGTTTTATGTTTTGTTTTAAGTATCGGTTGATACTTGGTTGGTTTTACGGTTTGATTGAGTAAGAACATGAGTGAGAATTCATGAGTGTACTCAAACACATGTACTTAAAACACCGCCGTATTCCACTAGAGGAAACGGCAGACTTCAACAGACAGTATTCCAATATACTCGGTTGAACGGTTATCTTTATTTTCCTATTACACTATCGAAGCCTCCCTTAGCGAGCCTAAGAACTGTTAATCTCCGGTAGATTATCAGTTGCTCCTATTGTACCCAGCGACGCGACTAGCGCTCCGGCGTGAACATGGTACATTTTTTTAACCTCAGCGAGTGGTTAAAATACGACGAATCAGGGCCTGATCAACCCACCAAGATTCAGCAAAACAAACGGTACCGGCAGAAGCGGCAGACTACGACGGTCGGCTCCTGCATTATGAGCAGTGCGATATAGATCTACTTACGACTCGAAGTGGGTGTGAGATCCTACGAGAAGGCCTGACCCAGAAAAAAGGGACAAAACCAAGTACAGGTGTAACATCTGGCGAGTTTCTGGAGTCACCAGGGAAAGAACGCAAGCTACCAGCACCCCCACCGCCACCACCATCCTCCAGCAGCTCCTCAAGTGAAGAAGACGAAATGTCCAGCCACGGAACCCCAGCCCCCCCGTTAGATCCACCGGCCAAGCCACCCAGAGAAAAGCTTAAAATGAAAATACCGCCACCTGAGACGTTTTCAGGCAAAGGAGAAGACTTGAGGCCAGAAGCATTCGAGCGATAGCTTGTTAGCGTGCGACAGTACCTATCGGTATACGGAATAAATATGACAGATCTGGCGTCCGGAATCTATTTCAGAAGCTTCTGTACAGAAGACGCAACGGAAGCATACCAATAGTGCATTAAAGAATATAGAGAACCAGACAGCGTAAGGGCGTTAACAGTAGCCAACTTTTTACAAGACCAATTTCAATTATCCCGTGACGCAGACAAGTTATTCGAAAGATTCAATAATATCCAACAGACCCATGGAGGAAAAACGGATAAAATAACCAAAACTGTAACAACACTCCTTATGTACCACAGTCGGTTACCCGCGGGCACCATTTCATCCTACTCCCTCAAAAAGCGATTCTATGAAAGCATGCACACCAAACTACGGCAAGTAGTGGAACCGCAAGAAGACGTAAAGGACGATATCCATGCGATTATTAAGAGAGTGGAAAGACATGATGCCATTCTGTGGGATACGAATGCCTACAGGACAAAGGATGAGAGGAAGGATAAGAGGCAATGTTATAGCCCTACCAGGAACTCAAAAAGGACAGGGACTCTGAAATCAAAAGACACCCAGCGGCAGTGACAGCGAAAGAAAAACAACAAATGCTTTGAATGTGGAAAGAAGGGCCATTATGCCAAGGACTGTTTTACGTGGAAAGCCAAGGGTAAAAACATAAAAAAAGAAGCGACCACAAACCTCCTGGAGGAAGAAGAGGAAGATAGCCCTTACAAAGAAGTTAGCATCAACTCGGTAGTAGCAACTGTTAACTGCTATAAAACCACCCCAGCATCAACAAAATTACTCCCCTTCCAATCAGTGGAAGGAACCGTGGGAATCAATGGTTTTCCAGCCAAGGTCTTATTCGATACAGAAATGATAGGACATGATATCCTAAGCAACACCTTCGTGGCCACTCATGGCATAAAAACTCAGCCAACCAAGTATCCAGTTACCCTTAACATGGCAATCAAGGGATCTCGGTCAACCAGCGACAGCCAGGTAACCACCACGGTGTAAATAGGAAAAGCAAAGTTCCCTAACAACCCTATGTTGGTCGGAAACGTTGCAAAATACGATGCTCTTCTTGGAATACCATTTATGACTTGTCATAAAGCAACTATCGGTTGCGAGAAGATGACAGTCACCTTCCCGAATCAGAAAGTAAGAGTCTCATACAAGCCAACAAGTGGACTCGGAGAACACAGATCTGCAGTATCAGAAGCTGGTCGGACAATCATGGAAGAGTTTAATGATGTCTTCCCAGACAAGATACCAGATGGACTACCACCACTTCGGGAAATCAATCACTGGATACGAATACCTGTCACAGACTGTGACTAAGCAAGCCAGATTTTACATAGCTCGGATTTCCAAGCTATAGGTATGTTGGGATTTCACATGATGCACACTAGTGCGCCATAGGTTATTATGTTTATCTGTTCATGACTCACAGTTGTGAGTCACACGATGTTATGATTTTCGCACATGACTCAAGTTATGAGTCATGGGTTTCGCTCAGGTGACGCGAGTACGCACCTGATGTAGTTATTATGTTTTGATTGGTTTTAGGCATGTTGCACAGCGACTCATAGGAGTCAGCTGAGGGATTTCGCATGACTCATAGTTATGAGTCACAAGGTTTGTGTGACGTATAAGTATGAGTCACGCCAGGTGAAGAGCTACTATATAAACTTGAAGAATCACTAGGACCCCTAGTATGAGCTCTTCACACATTCTTCTTGTTTATTTCCTGCCTTTAAGTTATTATCAATAAAACCTACCTTTACGTTCTTTAAGATTTATCTTAAGAAACCCAAGAATTGTCTTTCCTCCTATGAGAAGAGATTAAGTCCTAAGCGAGGACTAAGGAGAAGATTAAAGAGATAGGCGCGAACAAGATAGTGGTCACAGGACTGGACTATCAGGATCATGTAGGCATAGGCCTAAGAACTATCACCTTACAGCAAGAGAAGTATCGTTACCTGTCGCCCTGCCCTACTCGGTAGGATTCTTAATAATACCCCCGGGATCAGAAATCAAAGACGAACCTACATACTCAGTTCCAGAAGCATACAAGACACCATTATATGAGTCGACACAAGCGAAATTAAAACAAAGGGTCATCTATCGAGATGCAGTAGCGGGAGCAGCCCCCATGTTTGTGCAACCAAAGAAGGACGGGAAAGGTATTAGACCGTTAGTTGACCTTAAGCGCTGCAATGACCTAGTAATCAAGGACACCCCCTCGATACGCAGACAACAAGACATCCTAAACGCTGTGGGAAGAAGGAAGTACCGGAGTAAGATTGACCTCCGCGATGCATATTTCCAAACAAGAGTGGACCCCAGGGATGAGAAAAATAACTCATTCAAATCACCCTTCAGAACCATGGTAAGCAGAGTGATGCTGCAGGGAGACAAGAATGCACCTGCCACCTTCATGTGCATTATGGAAGACCTACTGGAGGAATACCTGCACGATTTTGTATGGGTATATATCGACGACATCCTAGTCTATTCAGACACGGCAGAAGAACATTTGGACCATTTACGATTAGTATGCCAAAAATTACGCGGAGCGCAATATTATACAAGTAGGAAGAAATCGGACCTCTTCGCGAAAGAACTGGACATATTAGGCCACATAATCGACGACAAAGGAATTCATACAGCCCCTGAAAAGATACGAACCCTAAAAGAATAGACAACACCAATGAACAAAAAGAAATTACAGCGATTCTTAGGATTACTGAACTATGTGGCACAGTTCCTGCCTCATCATGCTACCCTGACGGCCCCACTTACCGACTTAACAGGAGGAGCCGAGTGGGTATGGGGACCCACTCACGACCAGGCATTCAAGAATACTAAACGGCTCCTGAAAGAACATTCAATCATGCAACCCCTGACGGAATCAGGGGAACCCATATGGTTAATAACAGATGCGTCAGATGTAGGGGTAGGAGCATGGGTAGAGCAAGGACCCACCCACGGCATGGCAAGACTAGCAATGCTCCATAGCCGAAAGTTTACTAATTCCCAGTTAAATTACGGGACAACTGACAAGGAAGCACTAGCCATAGTGGATACGTTGCACAGTTTCAGCCACATATTAATGGGAAGAAAGTTCACGATAGTTACGGATCACCACCCACTGATATTCCTGAAAACTATGAAGCAACCTAGCAGGAAACAAATCAGATGGATTACGGAACTTAGCAAATATGATGCAAAAATAATATACCAAGAGGGAAGCAAAAACTATTTAGCTGACGCCCTGTCCTGGATCTACGAAGACACTACCTCAGAAGAACATCCTCACTATGCTCAAGACATTACTCATTAAGACAACGACCTCTCTGACACCACGGAATATGAACAAGGAACAGCAACAGCCTATCAAACTGTAATGTCGAGTTACCAGCCACCAACAGTCCAAAATGCCCCAGACTCACCCCCTCCTACACTCCAAGAACCCACGAGCTGGGCAGAGGACTGTACAATCCGTGACGGCAACGACTGGGGGGACCATGTCACCCACAGTGGTACACCACCAAGTGACCAGGAAGATGCAAGCCTACACTTCACTGCATGCGATATTGATGAATGTACCTACCACGCAAGTGACAAGTTAGGCTCTGGGTACTCACCTTAGCCACGGTCGCACCGTTCATGAACGTCCTACAATACTCCTGATGACGAAACAATATCAGTAATGCAACAACTCACATCAGAAGCGGATTCGCCCTACATAAACCAACAAACAAGCCTCTACCACCCAAGTCCATCAACATGGATCGACCCATCCAAGCTAAAAATCCCAGTCGAGGGACCACCAAGCAGCCCACCGCCCTTCCTACAGGTATGTGGTACTAGGGATAATGCACTACTATCCAGATTAAGTGAAGAATCAGAAATATACGCCAACGAAGTAATCAAATCGGTCATGCCCCCGCCAATGGACGATTACAGGAGGAGCCTGTACCACTCCTCTACTGATGACACTACCCCTAGACGAATAACAAACAGAAACACAGATATCAAAGAGGAACAAGCTACATTCCAAGTATGCAGAAAGATGAAGAACAACCTACGACAACAGATGATCAAAGGCTACCAAAATGACCCATTGTACGATAAGATAGTAAGCGGCGGATCAACAGACCTCAACCTTTACGAGCTAGATGACGGCCTAGTCTATTCACCAACCCGATATAGTACCTGCTGTCTGTACATCCCAAAGGGTTATGCAGGAAACAAGGAAACCTTGCGAGAGTATATCATAAGGAACATTCACACAAACGGCCACCACAGCGCAAAAACAGATCTCCACTATGCAACCAGTTATTTCTTTTGGCCGCAGATGGGCGATGACTTCCACCAATATGTGGCACAGTGCGACACATGTCAAACCAACAAACCTAGAACCCAACTCCCGGAAGGCTCCGCAAAAATGCTAGCTATCCCAGCGGAAGTGTTTGAATCACTCGCTATCGACTTCGCAGGACCATTCAACAAGTCGGATGGATATGATATAATTATGGTAGTCATGGATAAATTAAGCACGTGGACCTGGTTTATACTCACTAAGTCAACGAACACAACAGAACAAACAATTGCGGAACTAACCAAACAAGTGTGCACACTACATGGATACCCTTGCTCCATAATAACCAATGCGGACCCACGATTTACATCCAAATTTTGGCAACAGTGGTGTAAATCCCTCGGCATAGAGCATCTCTGCCCCCAGCCAGGCCACCATGAAACCAATGGCCAGGTGGAACGACGAATTAGAGAACTCAAAACGGCAATGCGAAACATTATGAACAAAAGACAAAATAACTAGAAGCCAGCACTAGCGGAAGTAGCAGCGCACATAAACGGCTCGTACACGGAAACCTATGGCTGCTCGCCCTATGCAATAGTGTATGGGAAGGAATACCCGATGATGAAGACCCTCCGGTTTGGAAAATCATCTGTGCCGGCCACCGATGAATTCCTTAACAGACACGAAGAAATGAGGAACCTGGTATACAAAAACCTCCAACTAGCACGGTTCCGGTCAATCCGGAAAGCTGCAAAAAGACGCAAAATACACAAACACATTCCAGTCGGACAACAAATCCTGGTATATGGAAGCCAATTCGTAACTCAATCAGGAAGAAGCAAAAAACTTGAACCCATGTGGAGAGGCCCATTTACAATAATCGGATTTGACGAATACACGGAAAACTACACAGTAAAAATAGACGCAAAAATGTACCGTCGACCTCAGGGTACCTTTTATGTGAGCTCAGTTAAGAGGTACATACCAAACGACGACAACAAGTTTCCTGGACAAGCCCATGCAAGGCCAGCCCCGATCCTGATAAATGAACATCCAGAACGGGAAGTTGAGGAGATCCTGGACCATAGACAGCGCTACAGTAGAGACGAGTTCCTAGTCAATTGGAAGGGGTATCCCACAAGTGAGAACAGTTGGGAACTAGTCGAAGGACTGGAAAATGCAACTGAACTAATCCAGGAATGGTGGGCTAGTAACAAGGAAGGAGACCCACTGACAATCCATAAAGTAACCATGTGCTGGGCACCAACAATCCCTGAAGTAAACCGGTGGCAATTCACGCTATGGACTCCCAAAAGCTTTTGGGCCCCCTATAGTGACAATGAATACTCACCTGGAGACGAAACTGGGTAGGACTCAGAATCACCCTCACCTTCAGAAATCTAAGCGAGACATACACACACACCTACACCAAACCCACGCACCCACACCAAAAGAAATCTAAGCGAGACACACACACACACACCTACACGAAACCTACGCACCCACATCAAAAAGAAATCTAAGCGAGACACACACACACACCTACTCAAAAGGCCAGAAGCACATAAGAAGGTACACTTCGCACCCGGACACAGAGGCACAAACACAACAAACCAGCACACTTCTCCCCGATTTGAAAGCCTTCCCACCATACCACACCTCCTGTCAATCTTATATACAGATATTCTACTCTCTTCAATACCCCTACCATACATAACTCGGATTTTACACTACTAAGCAAGAAGGACTCCTACCTCTGGCAACTCAATTTCAGACGCCTTGGTGACATACCTACTCTACAAAGACGAAGACTGATCTACATATTTTGTTATCTCGGATGCAACCAGATGGACTATATCATGACAAACGCATGGTGTAAATCACTAAAACGAAGCTACAATAAAAAGTGCGCCCCGGCATTTTTTACCTCCTATGATTGCAGAACCTGTGGAGGACCAGAAGCGGGAGAAGGCTGTGTCGGAGGACCAGCATGTTTTTACAACTGCCAGTGTGGATCGGTGTTTGAGGATGACGACGAGCTAGAGGAGGCTCGACTTTCTTTTCTTTCTTTGTTTGGATAGTAGTTTGTTTTATTTGGGTTTTGTTTTGCTTTGGGGAATGTAACCGGAGCTGGTACTCGGTTAGGTTCGTTTGTTTTATGTTTTGTTTTAAGTATTGGTTGATACTTAGTTTGTTTTATGTTTTGTTTTAAGTATCAGTTGATACTTGGTTAGTTTTACGGTTTGATTGAGTAAGAACATGAGTGAGAATTCATGATCATACTCAAACACATGTACTTAAAACACCCTTGTCTTCCACTAGAGGAAACGGCAGACTTCAACAGACAGTATTCTAATATACTCGGTTGAACGGTTATCTTTATTTTCCTATTACACCATCGAAGCCTCCCTTAGTGAGCCTAAGAACTGTTGATCTCTGATAGATTATCAGTTGCTCCTATTGTACCCAGCGACATGACTAGCGCTCCAGCGTGAACACGTTACAGAATATCTATCCTTTTTTGTTATGTGATTGAGTGCTCGGTAATCAATGCATAACCTTAGTTTCCCATCTTTCTTTTTGATAAACAGGATGGGTGATTCTCCCTTGGCGTAGGATGGCTGAATCCATCCTCTTTCCAGGTTCTGTTGAATGTATTTCCTTAATTCTTCAACCTTAGTTTCTCCGAGTGGGTATATCCTTTTCTGAGGTAGCCCTTTGCTGGTGTCCTCGAAATTGATCTCTAAGTCGACATCTGGCCTATGGGGTAGTAACTTGGTTGATTCCTTTTCTTGGAACAAGTCTAGGTGTTGATGGTATTCCTTGGGTACCAACTAGTCTAGTTGTTCATCCTTTGCCTGAGATCAACTTCTTATGGCTAGCTTTGTGCTGATATTGATCTTAGCTAGGCTTGTTCCTTACTTTTGATAATCCCATTTGAGAATTCCTGCCGTTTCTCCCTTGCGGTAGAATTTCTCAAAGGCTTGCGCTGATATCCTGTTGATTTCGATCCTTGGTGCTTTTTCTTGTGGTGGCCTTTCCTGGTCTGTGCTACTGAACCCTTTGGTTCCTCTGGTGGTCTTGGTCAGTTTCTCCACTTCTTGGAGTTCCTCTGGTGGTCTTGGTCAGGTTCTCCACTTCTTGGAGTTCCTCTTTATTGATCTTTTCGATAATCAATTGCGCGATCTTATTGCCTCTTTCCACTATATAGTCTTTATTGTTCTGGTTGACCATGACTACCTTCAATTCACCTGCATAATCGGCGTCTATTACTCCAGCATTAGTAGTGAGTCTGTATTTGACTGCGAGACCGCTGCGTGGTACGATACGCCCATAGGTTCCTTGAGGTAACTCTATGGTTATTCCCGTTGGAACAACTACCTGCCCGTTGACCGGTATCTTGACTTCTGTAATGGCATATAGGTCATGTCCTGCTGCCCTCTTGGACCCTCTCGTGGGTATCTTCGCTTCTTGGCTTAACTTTTTGACTTTGATCCTTGGATTCTTTCTTGGTTGAACTTGATTGAACTTTGTGTCTAAGTTCTCTTGGATTGCTTCTTCTTCTGGTGTTGCGTATATTACCAGCGAGCTGTTGAGACACCATGTCATACATCGTTTGCTGGTAAATGCAACCTTTCCTTCTTCCCCACAGATGGTAGAGTTGTGTTGTCATAACTATGGCATCCCTAGGATTATCTCATGGTGTTGCAGATTCGCCACTTGGAAGGTCGCCACTTCCCTATGATTTCCAATGTTTATAGGTACTTGCGCTGTATGGGTAATTGCCTCCATATCACTGGGTTTTCCATCTGCGAGGTAAATCTGCCTTTCTTTCTTCGTTTTCTTGATTCTTAACTGATGTTTCTTGCAGACTTCTTCGTCTATAAAGTCTTCAGTCGCTCCTGAGTCGAGAATCGCATGTATCCTGATTGCTTGTTTTTTGTTGTCGTATATTGTGGTTTCAATCATAATATGATCATTATCGTTATTGTTTCCTTTCTGACTTAAAAGAGTATAGTAGTTGGCCGTTGAGATGGGTTTGTCTTTTGGAGAATCCCGCAGACCATCTATTGCTGGGGACCTTCGTCTTTTGCCATTGTTTCGTATTCGTCTTCTATATCAATTTCCCTTATATTGCTGCAGGATTAGACTCTGGTGCCTGGCCTGGTATTCTGTTGATTTCTTCCTTGATTTGGATTGGCCGGCCATCTGCAATCCTTAATCATGTACCCTGCTATTCCGTATTTTAGGCACAGATTATTGTTTCATCTCCGAAGGTATTCGTCTCTTCCGAGATTGAGCAACGGTCTTCTCCTTGTTGCGTCCAGGTCCATTGCATCGCCTCCTTGCGTCGTGGTCCTATAGGTCCCATTCTGGTTCCTGGGGGTGTTTTGGTTTCTAGTGTTTGCTTGGTTTGACTGGGTTGAGGCTGGCTGATTCTTCTGTATCCAGTCTAGTTGTCCAAATTGAATTTCTTTTCGAATGGCCCAGTTGGCCATGGCTTCTGTAGTTGTGAATTTTTCCTCGCTGTATCTCCAGGCTTCTTGATAGGTCCTCTTCAGACCTTTCATGAACCACCTCATTGCTGTTACTTCATTGTATTCGGCATCATATTGGAGAAGTCTGAATTCGTACCAGTAATTGGTGACATTCTTCGTTCCTTATCTGATGTCATCTAATTTGTTCTGTGCTGATTGGCTCAGTTCCATATTCATAAACTGGGCTTCGAATATGGTTTGAAGCTGTCCCAGGTTGTCCATGGGACGGGTGTCTGACTCAGCACTATAGGAGTAACCCACTGTAGGGCTGCTCCTTCAAGTAGCGTTAAGGTGTAGCATATCTTGTCGTCATCGTGTTCTTGGTTCCATCCTACTGCATTGAAGTATGTGAGCAGTTGGACCATAAATCCTCGTAGTTTACTTCTTTCACCATCATATCTTGGTGGTGTTTTGACTTTTGGTTTCTGATCCTTGTTTTGGAATTCCTCTCGTATCATTTGTTGCACTTCTTCTCAAGTGAACAAGGCTGGTCCTGCTGGTGATGGACCTGGTGGTGGTGCTGGTCCCGACATTCTTTCAGGTCTTGGTGTGTCTGGAGTTTCTTCTGGTATAGGTGGATAGATTGGTTCTGGGGTGACAGAGCTTGTTGATCTTGCTGAGTGTCGGCTTGCTTCACTAAGAGCTTCTTCCAATCCTCCTAGTCCTAGACTATCATCTTGGATGTCTATGTCTCCCTCATGATTTCTGTTGAAAGGATCCGTGGTGTAATCGTTAAGTGTCGCATTGTCGACATGTTCTAATGTTAAGAATCCTACCGAGTAGGACTGAGCGACAGGTAACGATACTTCTCTTGGTGTAAGGTGATAGTTCTTAGGCCTATGCCTATGCGATCCAGATAGTCTAGTCCGGTGACTACTATCTTATTCGTGCCTATCTTCCTATTCTTCTTAAGTCCTTACTCAGGACTTAGTCGTCCGACGTGGGAGGAGAAATAGTTTTCTCGCTTGGGAGGAAAGATAGTTCTCGGGTTTTATAAGATAAATCTTAAAGAGCATAAAGGTAGGTTTTATTGATAATAACGTGAAGGTAGGAAATAAACAAGAAGAACATATGAAGAGCTCATACTCAGGGTCCTAGTGACCCTTTATATAATAGCTCTTCACCTGGCATGACTCATACCTTGTGTCACGCGAACCCTGTGACTCATAACCATGAGTCATGCGAAATCCATCAGATGACTCCTATGAGTCGCTGCGCAACATACCTAAAACCAATCAAAATGTAATAACCAAGTCAGGTGCACAACTCACGTCACCTGAGTGAAACCCATGACTCATAAGTATGAGTCATGTGCAAAAATCATAACATCGTGTGACTCACAATTGTGAGTCACTAACAGGTAAACATAATAACCTATAGCGCAGTAATGTACGTCATGTAAAATTCTAACATACCTATAACTCGGAAGTCCAAGTTATGTGAAATCTGCTTTGCTTAGTCACAGTTTATGACACTATAAGTCATACGAAATCCATCAGACGACTCCTATGAGTCGCTACACAACATACCTAAAACTAATCAAAACATAATAACTAAGTCAGGTGCGCAACTCACATCACCTGAGCAAAACCCATGACTCATATGTTGAGTCATATGCGAAAGTCATAACATCGTGTGACTCCCAACTGTGAGTCACAAACAGGTAAACATAATAATCTATAGCGCACTAGTGTGCCTCATGTAAAATCCCAACATACCTATAACTCGGAATTCCGAGTTATGTGA
>LN891180.1:0-12274 GCA_900010015.1 Tuber aestivum
CAACTGAAAAACGGGTACTTCTATGGCCCCCGCGCCTAAGGATCGGACAACTTGGTAAATGATCTTCGAGTGATTTTCTAGACAAAAGCGTGCCCATGGCCCGACTGTTGGCGATGAAATGACGTTGTGATGCTGAGCCCGGCCTGAAAAAGCAACGGCTGCGATGGTGCAAACGATGGATGAAAGTGCAGCGCTGGTCCTCGGACTAATCTGACGCCCAAGTCTGTTGTGCGCATGTTCAAACTCATTGACTTTTGGTCGATTCACAGCTTCGGCGAAGAATCGATTGATCGTTGGTGACGCCACTAGGACACTACAGGTAGTAAGCGCACGTGAGTTATGTCACGTGTAGTGGTTACGACCAAGACTGAAATGCTTGGCACACGTGATTTCCCTAATAGGAATCCTGTGCCCGTTACCGTTTCCGGTAAAAATTCCATAATAGGAATAATTTCCAATTCTGGTAAGCGCTCGCTTAGACCCCTGATTGCTGACTCCGGTATATCAAGTCGCGGTTATGCATGTTTCACAACTGCATATGCACCCTGACGGGTGCATATCCTAAATACGGAAAGAATTTTCCCGCTCATCCGGCTTCGGTGCCGAGGTGGAAACTTCGAGTTAACGGGAATTTACACTACCTATTATGGATATCCGTCCGACGCCGGCTATTTCTAGGTTGCCGTTCGTTCCGGTCCACCCCTCGCTTAGAATACGAGGTCACCGACCGTGCGAAAATCGCTCACACCCTCTCGCGATTAAGGCCGCCATCCACACCTTTACGCGCTCGCCCACACCGGCAGTGCGTGTGTCCGCCGTAAGCCCCAAAGTATCGATTTACCACTGTAAATCCCCCCGCTAAGAGGGGGTATTGGACGTATCACTGGGCCACACACACCTCTGTGTCTGCCGCATAACAGCCTCTGCTGATGGGATAATGTGCCTCGCAACTGGACTGGCTTCGGCCCTCCGACCGCGTGAGTAACCGCCTGGGTAGTCGTGATGATAACGAGAACAAGTGTGACACACCTATGTCCCCCACCGGCCGCGCTGGCTATAGGGGAATGATTGATCAGTATGGAGGAAGACAGGTATAAATAACCCTCCTCCCACGCGTGCTGAAGAGTCTCCAGAACACGGACGACGAAACCAAACCTCTAAGCATCTTAGCTTTGGTCCACGCCTTTCGATCATCCACCACTCTTCATCTGTTTTCTGCTCGGTACCCCGTACCCTACCGCTTGCTCGCTTCGCTTCCTCGCGGCCTAACCCTAACCCTAACCCTAAGGCCGCTGCGCCACCGCCACGTGGCTGAGGTCACGTGTGTGGCTGGTGTGGCGCATAGTGGCTTAGCTGTGGCTTGGTTGTGGCGCAATCATGTGAGTGGCTGAACTGTGGCTGAGCTGTGGCTTTGTGGCTTGGTTGTGGCGCTGAGTGGCTGAGGTCACGTGCGAGTCATGTGATGTGGCTTGCTTTGTGGCGTCGCGTACGCCTCTGTGGCACAGGTTAGTAAGCACGTGTGTGAAATCACGTGGGGTGGCTCGTAGTGGCTCAGATCTTGGCGGCGCGGATAGTGTTCCCAAAAGGGTAATCGCGCCGCACTTACCCCTTTCGGTAATTTTCCTAGTTAGGAAATTATCCGTAACAGGAAATAAATATTTCCCGATAAGGTAAGTTCCCAATCCGTTCCCAACATTTCCTAATGCGGTACACACCGATGGGATGCATGTAAGCGCCGGTGGCGTCTCACATGCATATGCACGTTTGGTGTGGGTGGACCCACCCACCCACACTGAAACGTCATGCACGTACAGGGAAGAATTTTTACCCACACCTCGGTGTGCGGTCCGATCTCTGGATCGGGTAGACTAAGGTCCGCCGAACTTTACTTTCCCGTTACGGGTACCCTTCCGGTTCCGCTCTATTTTAGGTTGCCGTTCGTTCCGTCCCACACCTCGCTTAGGATACGAGGTCGCCGACTGTACTATAATGCCTCACACCACTTCATGGAGTGGTACGCATTAAGGCCACCCACACCTTTAGCTGTGCGCCCGTCAGCGCGCGCCGGCTGTCCGCCGTAAGCCCCGAAGTATCGATTTACCGCTGTAAGTCCCCCACAGGAGGGGCGTCGGACGTAACACCGGGCCACACACACCTCCCTATCTGCCGAATAACAGCCTACGCTGGCCTCACCTGCACTTACGGGCGCAGCTCTGCCGTCCGGCGTTCGTGATGATAACGAGAAGAAGTGTGGCAGCCATGTTTCCGCCCGCGGTTTGACCGTAGCGGACAACTGAACTATACACCCGGAGGAGAGCATAAATACCCGCCCTCCTCCCGCGACTGAAGAGTCTCCAGCACGAGACGAAATAGCACCAGTTCGAACAGCATATTCGGACACTATATCGCAACCTTCCTCTCACCAAACAGCCTCTTCTTGCTTTCTTCCCCCTCCACACACTGGAATCTAGTAGTCCTACATGGCTGCCTAACCCTAACCCTAAGCCACATGTGGCTAAGGTGTGGCGCAGTGAGGCGTTGTTCACGTTATGGCGTTGTGGCTGTGTGGCGTAAGTCACGTGGCTGTGGCGCTGTGGCGCTGTGGCGTCGTGTGGCAAAGGTGGCTAGTAAGGCGTCACGTGGGGTGGCTGGATCTTGGCAATAGCTTGGCGACCGAATTAGGTAATTCGGTCCCCTTTCCCGAATAGGTAATCGTAAAACATCTCCTATTTAGGTAAGTATTCTTCCGCCGTGATAAACTACCGGATGCGGCAACACACCCGGGAGGCGTTACATGGGTCCCCCTGTGACGTACATGCATGACGCATGCAGCACTTAGTCCATGACGTTAATCGGTCGCCCCCGGGTGATCGTAGCGTTCAAGCCCACCACCTGCAATGCGGATCGGTCGGATGTTATCCCGCGTGAAAAGCGTGTCTTAGGACCGACTCATACGGGCAATGACTCTTGCCCCGCACCTGTAAGGAGTGTCGCCGATATCGCGTAACTGATAAGCTATCGCTATCGCTTCCGGTTGCCGCCGTGACAGGATCGTTTTTTCACCGCGCAAGGCACACCTCGCTTAAAAAACTAGGTCGCCGATGCAAGGTAAGAAACGGGCACACCACTACGGAAGTGGTGGGCCTTAATTCCCACCCACGCCTCTGAATTTCTCGCACACTCTCACGAGAATTCCCATGTAGTCGCCCCCTTCCCACGGCGCACACACGGTATCCTGACACCTGGGAGCGATTGACATATAAGGTCGGTCGCCCAGCGCACTGATGAGTTTTGGAATCCAAGACGAAACACCAGAGTCATCGTTCCTTTACATTGTTACGATACTGTGTCTGCGCCCTCGTCTTTTCATCGCCAAATCTTCTTCACTTCTTTGTCCCTGTTAGGCGCACGTCCTAACCCAACGCCTCGCTTGCTTCGCTCGCTCGGCTAACTCTAACCTCGAAGTCCTCTCTCGTACCTACCATCCTCACCCTACTACATGAAATGTCTTCCTCCTCTGCTTCCCGAAGCTTCCCTTCCTCGTCAAAGAAGAACATCTTTGTTCGAGGAGCCTCCCCCGCCGCACTAGCCGTCGCTAATGCCGGCCTTGTCGGAGATGACGACGCCAAAGTCATCGAGTTCACCCGACATGCCATCGCGTCGGCGACCTCGATGGAACAACTTATCCAAACCATCGACTCCCGTTACCGTGACATTCTCGGCCCCATCCTCCGAGATATGCTGGACGTCAGCGGCAAACTCAACACCGCCCGCAAGACTCTCGCCGCATACCTCGAACACCGAACACTCGGAACGTTCCCCCCGTTGATGAACGGGATGAGCAATATCTTTGGTCAATATCAACCGACCAAGGAAGCCAGTTCCACCCTCGCCTCCGACATCACCGCCGCAAATACGTGGTTCCGTCTATAGAAGGAGGAGGCGTTTTCTAAGTTCATTGAACTTAAAGAGCCTGAGGTTAAACACCTCGAAAAAGTCTGCTCCCTCCAACCCATGGAGGATCGCATCGTCAAGGCACTTGACGACGATTGGGCCACTCTTTTGAAAGGCCTAGGGAAAGAAACGGAGAAGGGCGTCTCGCCGGAGGAAATGGGACGCGTGGGGAAATCTATCCCCTTCTTCTTCAAGAAAGATTTGGCGAAAGCCAAATCGCTAGCACCCTTATGGGTAGCCAAAGTCTGGGACTTTACGCGAGTCAAATCACGTAAAACCCTTTCTCTCATTGAGAGAAAAAAGGACTTGGCCAGCAAGGCCGACGACCCTATGGACGTTGATCCACCAACAATGGAGAAACTGGTCGCCGATGCCGTGCAAACGGCTATGAAGGGGCTATCCCTTCAAAGCAAACGGGGAAACCCAGGTCAGGTATGTGCTTCAAGATTAGCGTTTTGTCACGATACCATCACTAACTCTAAGACAGGCAAAAGGAAAACAGCCTGCTTCGAAGAAGACCGGACCTCCCCCCTCCCGAAAAAAGCCCGCACCTCGGAACAAGGTGTCAAAACCGTCCGGAAATGCCGGCGGCACGAACAAACGTCGCAGAAATGCGAGTGGTGCCGACAGTGGGCCAAAGAGGAAGCAAGGAAAGAAGCAATAGTGCTGTCTTGTAAGTGGAATCCCGCTAAACCTACTTCCCTCCCGAAACAAATTCTTGACCTCCCCGAGGAGAAAGCCATTTCTATCATCCAGTCACGCATGCCTCTATCCAAAGTTGTCGATGCTGACTTGAGAGTGAAACTAGGTCCTGGCGTAGAACCGATACCGGAGGGTATTGATTTTCTTTTGTCATTGGGTCATCGTTTTTTGTTTCCCGCGTCTTTCTCTATTTCGTTACCGCTAGAATGTTACGCCAATTTATGTAGAAGAATAAAATGGATCGTACATTTTGGTTATAGTGGAAAAGACAAAAATAGTTTCCTAGACGAGTACCCGCAGTTCAGACCTCCTAAATCGGAGTCAAGCGCGGTACCCGATACCACCCCCATCTGGATCTTAGGTATGCTAGAAAAAGGGCGTCTCGAGTTGCTTCGGCAAGTCGATACAATACCAAGTACAGCGGCGAACGCAAACGTAGAACCTAACTACAAACGCGAACTCGCCCGCCTAAGAGATTGGAGAAAGAAAAATAACCTGTTGGTACTCCAATCGGACAAAAATCTGGGCACGACGGTCGTCCGCCGTGAGTGGTACCTAGAGAAACTAGATAACCTCGTCCTGAACAATAAGGACTTTGTTGACATATCCGAGAAAATATATCTCGATATGATCAAACAAGCCCGCGACGAGATCGTATCATACAACTCCCCTGGATTTCGCCAGGAAATTAAGGACTATGTTCTTGCAAACATGACACTACAATCAGCACGAAAAAACGTGCCAAGGTTTCACGGACTACCCAAAGTCCATAAACAACCGTGGGCCCTACGCCCGATTGTACCGTGCCACAGTTACCCACTAGCAAACGCTAGTAAAGTCCTCAGTATGATACTGAAACTACGCGTACGCGAGTCCCCATGGATTCTTGAAAGCACTCAAGACCTGGCAAGGAGACTCGAAACGGAGAGAATACCATCCGCTAAAAAGTATTGGTTGGCTACTGGCGACGTTACTGCCATGTACCCCAATATCCCGCGCAAGCGAGCCCACGAAATAATTCGTGCGGATGCGGAGGATGTAGATCCCGAAGATCCCGACTCTAAGAAAGACGCCGAATTTATCGAAAGATTAGCGGCGTGGTCGGATAACTTCCTGGTATTCCAACACAACGGCAAGTTCTTCTACCAAAAAGAAGGGTTGGCAATGGGCATTCCCGCGGCACCAGATGTTGCGAACCTATATATGAACCACTTCGAGAAGAAATTCGCGGGACGTTTCCCGCTCTACAAGAGATATATCGATGATATATTTGTCGTTGTCGAAGCGCCCACTCGCAAGGACGCTTTGAAGCAGTTAGATGTCATTCAAGCTGACAATCTAACGCTTACCTGGTCATTGGACGAGAAAACGATCAACTTTCTCGACCTGCAAATCACGCAGGAGGCTGGATATTTCTCATTCAAGCCTTATCGCAAGCCAATGAACAGCTATGAACGCTTACCATGGACTTCTTATCACCCCGAACACGTGAAACGTGCCGCATTCTGCGGAGAAGTCAGCCGGATGGCTCGCCTGTGCAGTAACAAAGATCGTTACTGGCAAGAGGTTCTCTATGTGAGAGACATATACCTCAAGCGCGGCTACCCCGGACCAGTATTGCACAAATGGATCCGCAACGAAACCAACAACAGATGGGAGTCTAGGTACAACGACGCACCCGAGGCTGCAGGAGGAAATTCCCTCTGGTTGAAATCCGAGTACAATACTGTGTGGAAGCACATAGACCTTCACAAAGTATGGTCCAGCATGGTCGACGGGCGAGACATTGAAAAGTCCCCACTCGGCCATATCGAAGATATCAAGTTGTCGCTAAGGAGATTTAGAAACCTCGGCGAAATCAACAACCGATACAACGCTGACATACTTCCTGGGCTCACCGTAGATGAGAATGACGATGTGTTGGAACAACGCGAGGCCTCAATACCCGCCGAGATCAACCAACCGCCGCCGCCCCAGCTTGTGAAGTTCGGGTATAATCCACAACTAAGGATTAACTTCCCGAGAAAGGGATAGATTGGTATGGGTCGCTTCGCTCGCGAGTCACCATAACGACTGGTAGTGACACCACCACCAACGCTTGAGTAGTACCTGCGGGTCCTCTCGCCGCGGAAGCATATACGACGGAATGCCGTCAGATAGCTACAGGATTTCCGTGACTTCGGTCCGGAGGTAATTAGTCGTAGGACAGTCCCGTCCTAGCACTTGTAAGTCGAATCAGACATGTAGTACGCGCTCATACCGTGTATTTTTGCCGCGAGGCTGTTCCCCTTGACCCGTACTGCGGAAGTAGCGGTCTAGATATCGTGAAATATGGGGGGACCTAAGAAACCGTCAAGGATTTCCTCGCACCCGAAGGCCATGCATCGCCCTGAAAGGTACCGTGAGAACCTCACTAGGAATTAGGCAGTTCGCTGCTGAAACATCCGCAGCTTCGGCTGGTCTGGTGACCCTAAGGAGAAGTAGGTTGAAACATACTGAAACATCCAGATACTAGTGACGCTGACGGTTGTCAGAAGATATGTAATCCTTCCAGTAGACTTTCCTGTCTTTGGCGTATGCGCCAGAGTACTCACTACCATTATCCGGCCCCTCACAGGACGTGATAGAATAGAGCTCGGCCACGGACTGATAATCCTAACCCCTGCCTAACCCTAACCCGACCCCTAACCCTAACCCGAAACTAACCCTAACCCTAATCTAACCCTAACCCTAAGCCACACGTGGCTAGGTGTGGCGCAGAGGTGGCGGTGGCGCAGTGAGGCGTTGTGGCGTTGTGGCGTAGTGGCTGTATGGCGTAAGTCACGTGGCTGTGGCGCTGTGGCGTTGTGGCGTCGTGTGGCAAAGGTGGCTAGTAAGGCGTCACGTGGGGTGGCTGGATCTTGGCAATAGCTTGGCGACCGAATTAGGAAATTCGGTCCCCTTTCCCGAATAGGTAATCGTAAAACATCTCCTATTTAGGTAAGTATTCTTCCGCCGTGATAAACTACCGGATGCGGCAACACACCCGGGAGGCGTTACATGGGTTCCCCTGTAACGTGCATGCATGACGCATGCAGCACTTAGTCCATGACGTTAATCGGTCACCCCCGGGTGATCGTAGCGTTGAAGCCCACCACCTGCAATGCGGATCGGTCGGATGTTATCCCGCGTGAAAAGCGTATCTTAGGACCGACTCATACGGGCAATGACTCTTGCCCCACACCTGTAAGGAGTGTCGCCGATATCGCGTAACTGATAAGCTATCGCTATCGCTTCCGGTTGCCGCCGTGACAGGATCGTTTTTTCACCGCGCAAAGGCACACCTCGCTTAAAAAACTTGGTCGCCGACGCAAGGTAAGAAACGGGCACACCACTACGGAAGTGGTGGGCCTTAATTCCCACCCACGCCTCTGAATTTCTCGCACACTCTCGCGAGAATTCCCGTGTAGTCGCCCCCTTCCCACGGCGCACACACGGTATCCTGACACCTGGGAGCGATTGACATATAAGGTCGGTCGCCCAGCGCACTGATGAGTTTTGGAATCCAAGACGAAACACCAGAGTCATCGTTCCTTTACATTGTTACGATACTGTGTCTGTGCCCTCGTCTTTTCATCGCCAAAACTTCTTCACTTCTTTGTCCCTGTTAGGCGCACGTCCTAACCCAACGCCTCGCTTGCTTCGCTCGCTCGGCTAACCCTAACCCTAACCATAACCCTAAGCCACACGTGGCTAGGTGTGGCGCAGAGGTGGCGGTGGCGCAGTGAGGCGTTGGGGCGCTATGGCGTTGTGGCTGTGTGGCGTAAGTCACGTGGCTGTGGCGCTGTGGCGTTGTGGCGTCGTGTGGCAAAGGTGGCTAGTAAGGCGTCACGTGGGGTGGCTGGATCTTGGCAATAGCTTGGCGACCGAATTAGGAAATTCGGTCCCCTTTCCCGAATAGGTAATCGTAAAACATCTCCTATTTAGGTAAGTATTCTTCCGCCGTGATAAACTACCGGATCCGGAAACACACCCGGGAGGCGCTGCAGAGGTCCCCCCTGTCGCGCGCTTATGCATTATGCATGCAGGTAAGCCCGCATACGGATGATTTCGGTTACCCGTTTCGGTTACCCTCCCGCTTTCCGGCGTGACAGGGATCGTTTTCACCGACCGGCGCACACCTCGCGTAGAATACGAGGTCGCCGACGCTGGTAAGACGGGCACACCACTACGGAAGTGGTGGGCCTTAATTCCCACCCACACCTCTGATTTTTTCGCACACCCTCGCGAAAAATCCTGTGTAGTCGCCCCCTTCCCACGGCGCACACACAGTATCCTGACACCTGGGAGCAACTGACATTTAAGGTCGGTCGCCCAGCGCACTGATGAGTTTTGGAATCCAAGACGAAACACCAGAGTCATCGTTACCCTTCATTGTTACGATACTGTGTCTGCGCCCTCGTCTTTTCATCGCCAAACCTTCTTCACTTCTTTGTCCCTGTTAGGCGCACGTCCTAACCCAACGCCTTGCTTGCTTCGCTCGCTTGGCTAACCCTAACCCTAACCCTAACCCACACGTGGCTAAGGTGTAGCGCAGTGAGGCGTTGTGGCGTTGTGGCGTTGTGGCTGTGTGGCGTAAGTCAGGTGGCTGTGGCGCTGTGGCGTCGTGGCGTCGTGTGGCAAAGGTGGCTAGTAAGGCGTCACGTGGGGTGGCTTGAGATGAGGCTGAGGCTTGGCATCCCGTGACTTCCGAATTAGGAAGTCCGGTCCCCTTACCGGATTAGGAAATCGTAAAACATTTCCTAAAGAGGTAAGTCTTCTACATCCGTGTTCAATTACCGAATCCGGCAACACACCCGGAAGGCGCTGCAGGGGTCCCCCCTGCACCGCGTCATGCATGATGCATGCAGGTAAGACCCATGTTCGGATGACTTCGGTTACCCGATCCGGCTACCCTTCCGCCTGCCGGCGTACACAGGGATCTTCTCACCGCGCTACCCACACCTCGCTTAGAATATAAGGTCGCCGACGCAGGTAAGACGGGCACACCACTACGGAAGTGGTAGGCCTTAAATTCCCACCCACACCTATAGATTATTGCGCCCACACACGCAATTCCCCCGTTTTTCGCCCACCACACGAGGCGGAGACAGGCATCCCGATACTGAGGACGACCGATGTTAAATACGCTAGGCCGCCCAGCGGACTGAAGAGTCTTTCAGAACAAAGACGAAACAAGCGCAACATCGTTAACCACATTACGATACTTGTCTCCGCCTCCTCGCCTTTGTCACCAAACACTTTTCACCTCCTATTCTCTGTCTACGCAGTAGTCCTAACCCCTACGCCTTGCTTGCTTCGCTCGCTCGGCTAACCCTAACCCGAAACTAACCCTAACCCTAAGACACCGGTGGCTAAGGTGTGGCGCAGTGAGGCGTTGTGGCGTTGTGGCGTTGTGGCTGCGTGGCGTAAGTCACGTGGCTGTGGCGCTGTGGCGCTGTGGGGTCGTGTGGCAAAGGTGGCTAGTAAGGCGTCACGTGGGGTGGCTTGAGATGAGGCTGAGGCTTGGCATCCCGTGACTTCCGAATTAGGAAGTCCGGTCCCCTTACCGGATTAGGAAGTCGTAAAACATTTCCTAAAGAGGTAAGTCTTCTTCCGCCGTGATACAATACCGGATGGGGCAACACACCCGGGAGGGGTTACATGGGTCTCCCTGTAACGTGCATGCATGACGCATGCAGCACATAGTCCATGACGTTAATCGGTCGCCCCCGAGTGATCGTAGCGTTGAAGCCCACCACCTGCAATGCGGATCGGTCGGATGTTATCCCGCGTGAAAAGCGTGTCTTAGGACCGACTCATGCGGGCAATGACTCTTGCCCCGCACCTGTAAGGAGTGTCGCCGATATCGCGTAACTGATAAGCTATCGCTACCGCTTCCGTTTGCCGCCGTGACAGGATCATTCCTCTCCGCGCGACCCCCACCTCGCGTAAAAAACGAGGTCGCCGACGCAAGGTAAGAATGGGCACACCACCACGGAAGTGGTAGGCCTTAATTCCCACCCACACCTATGGATTATTGCGCCCACACACGCAATTCCCCCGTCTTTCGCCCACCACACGAGGCGGAGACAGGCATCCCGACACTGAGGACGACTGATGTTAAATACGCTCGGCCGCCCAGCGGACTGAAGAGTCTTTTAGAACAAAGACGAAACAAGCATAACATCGTTAACCATATTACGATACTTGTCTCCGCCTCCTCGCCTTTGTCACCCAACACTTTTCACCTCCTATTCTCTGACTACGTAGTAGTCCCTACCCCTACGCCTTGCTTGCTTCGCTCGCTCGGCTAACCCTAAGCCACATGTGGCTAGGTGTGGCGGTGTGGCGCTGGTGGCTGGTGATGTGGCGCAAAGGTGGCGTTGTGGCGTCGTGGCGTGTGGCGTAAGTCACGTGCTGTGGCGTTGTGGCGTTGTGGCTAAGGTGGCTAGTACGGCGTCACGTGGGGTGGCTTGAGATGAGGCTGAGGCTTGGCATCCCGTGACTTCTGAATTAGGAAGTGCGGTCCCCTTACCGGATTAGGAAACGGTAAAACATTTACTAAAGAGGTAAGTCTTCTACATCCGTGATAAACTACCAAATCTGGAAACACACCCGGGAGGCGTTGCAGGGGTCCCCCCCGCATCGCGTCATGCATCATGCATGCAGGTAAGACCCATGTTCGGATTACTTCGGTTACCCGATCCGGCTACACTCCCGCTTTCCGGCGTGACAGGGATCGTTCTCACCGCACGACACACACCTCGCTTAGAATACGAGGTCGCCGACGCAGGTAAGACGGGCACACCACTACGGAAATGATGAGCCTTAATTTCCTCCCACACCTATGGATTATTGCGCCCACACACGCAATTCCCCCGTTTTTCGCCCACCACATGAGGCGGAGACAGGCATCCCCACACTGAGGACGACCAATGTTAAATACGCTCAGCTGCCCAGCGGACTGAAGAGTCTTTTAGAACAAAGACGAAACAAGCGCAACATCGTTAACCACATTACGATACTTGTCTCCGCCTCCTCGCCTTTGTCACCAAACACTTTTCACCTCCTATTCTCTGTCTACGCACTAGACCCAACCCCTACGCCTTGCTCGCTTCGCTTGCTCGGCTAACCCTAACCCTAACCCTAGCACCAGCACCAGCACCAGCACCAGCACCAGCACCAGCACCAGCACCTCTGACCTCTGACCTCTCACCTCTCACCCCTCCCTTCCCTTCCCTGTCCCTCATACCCGTCAACCACAAAATATACCACCACAATCCTCCTAGTACCCTATCTGTTTTCTAACTTTCCATCCCCTTAGATAACTCCACTTCTTTCTCTCTAAACATCAAGACCACTACCAAATATACTGGAACCTCTGCTAATCTGATTTCCTTTTCTATACAACCCCCTTAATCTAACCATACTATAAATCTTCAAACTTATCTACTTAACACACTATTAAATTATCTAACCCCTAGTCCTATCAACTGCCCAAATTCAAAATACAACTATCATTCTTTACTGTCACCTCTATTCCTTATCTACTAGTATATACCATTTCTCCCATCTTCCTCTTCACTTTCCTCATCCA
>LN891180.1:19835-94991 GCA_900010015.1 Tuber aestivum
TTAAACTATAAAGTAATATCCTACATCAATGTTGAGCCACGAAAAATGCTGTGCTGAGCCACAAAAAATGCTGTGCTGAGCCACAAAAAAAGTTGGGTTGAGCCACAAAAGGTTGGGTTGAGCCACAAGTGATGTTGAGCTGTAAAGTTATGTTGAGCTGGCAGGCACTCTGAAGGAGTGCCCAGGTTGCGAGCGAGCGAGCAACCAGGGGTTGTGACGCTTAGTCACAACCTTGGCACGATTAACAGGCAGGAGAAACACGGCGGAACCCCACTCCAAATCGCCCCTCAACATGGACATACAGAGATTGTGGCACACTTCCAGCACCGAGCATGTGTAATCTCTCGCCTTGACTAAGCTCCGGAGCGATTTGTCTCCACACACACCCTGTACTCCGGCGCCCGCTACAGCATCCCGGGGTATCCGTTAGGACTTGGAGACTCACTTCTCCCTCACTTTTTCTTTACCTTCCGCTCTTGCTAAAGCCCGATTTTTAAAATTCTCTATGCCCTGGGCTTGTTGCATAAACGAACCGTATATTTTTTCTGCACTATATATATATTAGAGTTTGTCGTCACTTGCCTGCCCAGGACGATTAGTAGCGGTGAGTCATGCGCTTATGTCGCGGAGTTCAGGGTCATAGCCCGATATTCTCTTCGCTTCGAAAATTTTTATTCTTCCATCAGCTTAGAATTTGTTGCCTCCGTGATATTATCAGTGTTCCCAACCATCCCGGGCGCCCACACGAGGCGGGCCTATACTCCCGGGCAGGGTGTGTAAGGACCACAGGGCATGGTGTCCGTCTTAGTGATTGACACCCGGGCCCGGGGGTCTCAATACAAAGGGCATCTTCCGGCCGTCCTCACTAGGGCACGGCTGTCATCTTCCGGGCCCGGCCATTATCTTCAGGGTCCGGCTGCCATCTGCAGGGCTTAGCCGTCCTCACGAGTACCTGGCCGATATCCGCATGGTCTAGTCGTCAAGTTACTTTTATTTAAATATAAAACTTTGGTTTCGTTGTGATCACAGACTTTCCATGTCGGGAATACATCACGCAGGTGGGAAATTGGTCACTGCAGATACCTCGGAGAATACAATCGCGAAAACTGAACCAGTACCAGAGTCGAACTCCCCGGAAGTACCACAATCATAGTAATAAGAGAAATCATTAGCAATGAATGATATAGCACTTAGAAGGAATTTTAAAGTTAAAGGCATGCTATCCTTATCTAGCCTATAGTCCTACATCTACTATTTGCTAATTAAAAATAAAAAAAAAAGCTCAGCATTAAGCTGGAATCTTTCCACGTTCTCTAATCTTCCTTTCCAGAGAAGTACGTAAGCGTGAAAGATTCAGAGGAAGCTTTCTACCCGGATCTAGTCCTACAGGCAATGCACTACCATAGAGTTCATCCATTGTAATAAACGGATCTGGTATTGCCAATTTAGGAACTGGAAAGATATCCTGAATTTCCAATAATATATTAGAAATAAATACTGTAAGGTAGCTTGAAATCATATATTTAAACATACCATCTTAGTTTGTATACTATTACCTGCAGGATCAGTTCAGACAATTGTTATAGCTGCCTTTATATAATCTTGTCCAATTACTTGATAGTATTTGAATAAGATAATAACCTTGACTGCTCCAGCTGTTCCTTCTGGCCAGAGAGTACAGTCTTGTAATAACTGAGGTATAGATTCACTCCAGCCTGATTCAAGTATAATAGATAAATAATCTCTTGTTTTCCCATTTATGACAGGTATAAATGCAAGGTCTGGTATCTTTCTAGATCCTTGAAACCGGCCTACAAAGTTGTCATAAACTTGTAATCTATTAGCAAAGTCTTCTCTGATCATGAACTAGAGTTAGATTCAAATACTAGGTTTAATTTCTTCAATAATATTATTATAAAAGTTTTCCATATCCAAAAGTCCTGTATTTATCCAACTCATGGCTTCTTTTCAGAACCAACCTGCTGAACATTCATGAAGTTGAGTTGGTATTATTAATCTCAAATAGCCATCTGGTACTGAGTAGTGAATTTCATAAAATCTTAGTTATAATATTAAAAGAAAATTAAGATAATATATACCTGTAGTTTATACTACCCAATTTCTGCTCAAGATCATCCAACTCATGCAGCACTTGTGTAGCTACCACAGAATCCAGATTGTGAAATAATAGCAATTCAGTTGTACAAGTTTTAAGTTCTTGTTTAATTCTGGTTAGAATTTCTTCTGCCATTTTATGTTTTTATTCAAGTTGTATAATAGAACTTGAATAAAGTAAATGTGGCAGTGGTAACAGGTATGGCAATAGCGGAAAAATGAGATGTGGTGGTGGTAAGTATTGGGATGTGGTGGTGGGAGAAAGCAAGGTGTGGTGGTAGTAATTATTGGGATGTGATATCATCCTAACAAGACTTACTTACTGCTCCTTGAATAGTTGAATCAATCAATTTTAAGTACCGCAAACCCGTTCAAATTTCTTCTTCCATAAGTCTAGAGCCTCTTCAATGCAAGGTTCTATTATAATGATGAAACATAATTTATTATAATCTTCTTGCTTAGCCATTCAATTTACTGATCTTATGATCTTCCAATTAATATGATACCCCATTGCGCCTTAACACCTGTGTTTCAGGGTATCCGGCAAAACTAATACAAACTACTACTGCACATAAATCTTTTCGCCCCGACCATCCCACCCACTATCCGATCTTGATAACCCTCTGACCAGGAGGATATCAGAGGTCGATATGAAGAATCGACCGTATAAGCCAGTGAACAGCTTTTATGCAACATATTCCGCTTGACTTATACTTGGAATGGGCGGACCGCTGTCGGTGCATTTGATCAGCGGGTTTTAAGACCCTTGAGACGAGGAGAACGAGTTTTCATGACACTCATGGGAAGTTCATTCACAAAATGCGCATTCAGGCATGCTAGACCATGCAGTCTAGTCTGGCGAAATATATACAAGTGGTAGATCTTGGGCTTACATTCCGGAGAACTCCAATTTACTAACGCAAGGAAATTGGAGAACCAAGAAACGGGAGCTTTTTCTTTTCTCTGACCTGTATTTTCCACTTTGTCATTTTTTCAAGGGAGAAATTCCCCCCCCGAGACCGAAGTAGCATTTCCCTAACGGCAAGTTCGGGGCACACTTGCTAATACAATAAAGTGTATTATACAAGCAAGCCCACCCCATCCGCCTCAAAGACAGCGCACCAGTTCAAGGCGGGCGGTTTACTAGTCCATC
Source organism: Tuber aestivum (assembly GCA_900010015.1). NCBI lineage: Eukaryota > Fungi > Ascomycota > Pezizomycetes > Pezizales > Tuberaceae > Tuber > Tuber aestivum. The sequence continues at coordinate 23,104 of LN891180.1, forward strand.
GGGCTTTAGTGCTTCACTCTAGTAGACCCCATACATAACGACGGATGGTCGCGTGGGGGAATACCAGTTGTTCTTCCCCGACCTTCAAGCCTAATAAAAACCCAAATCTAAGGAGTTAATAGCATAGAGCCTGTCCGGGCATCGTAACTCGTAGCGTGAGCATGATACTAGGAGTGGAGAAGTGGGGTGTCGAGGCGGCTTCCGTTTCTTTTACCGCCGAAGTTCGTACTCTTCGCATCTACCATCATTCCTAGCAGTCCGGCAGTGGGTTGTGGGGACTAGTGATGGGTAGCAAATGAGCACCTCCAGACGCCGGTGAGGGCAGGACGCAAAATTAGGGACCAAGAAGCGGGAGGGGCAAGCCTATCTCGAAGACGGGTTCGTGAACAGAACCACCAAAGTAGGGTGACAAAAACTACCCGCCACCGATTCCTAGCCGTCATCCCCATCGAAGGTGACGCATCCTGAGCAGCCCAGAGTACGACAGTCCACTATATACGAGTAGACAATGACTTACCCGGGCCTGACGCTATCGGCTCCGGGCTAAGGATACCACGAGATGGTACACCACCATTCTGGTATACCAGTATACCCTACTGGTCATGGCCTGGAGGCTCCCCCACCCCCAACACACCAAATACCTACCGGCTGTACCATTCCCAAACTGAAAGCAGCAGTGAACAAACCCGTCACGAACCCCAATAAGAAGGAATCCTCAGGAGTCCCGCCTCATCCGTTTAGGCCCTCTATTCCTACTACGGTCCCCAAGTGTTCAGCACAGTGCCTCACAAGGCCGCCTAGCTCATGACTTAAATTCACACCCGGTTCTCGAAACACACAGTCCAGGAATTAATGTTGCGAAGAGAAAAGTGAAGTTGTTGGGGGTTCAAGTATTCTTTTGTCAGATGCTTTCAGCTGACAAGATCCTCCATACTATCTGATGCCATTCCCATATTATATGGTATAAAGTCTCTAAGCCACCGAGCCACCTTGCAGACCACACACAGCCCCTAACGCTAGCTTACCACCGCTCCGGTTTACCTCCTCTCCAGTCCATGGCCCGTAGTACCAAATGCCCGGTTTGTCTGGGTAAAACCGACGCCACTAGGCTCCCTACTCACAATACAACATCTCAATGACCACGACCCCGGCTTGCCTTACCGGCCCGCCCTGCAGACTTCCCCAGTGACCCTAAGGGGCACCACAACAGGTACGGTATTCAGCCCCAGGCCAAAAAGGCCCCTCCCCCTTCCCCCGCTCCCTAAACATGATATTGACCTCTGAGCCTGACAGCGAGACTTGAGCTATATAGGAAAATGGTGCCAGAAACTCAAGTCCTCCACCCCGAAAAAAATACATAAACGTCTTTCTCCCATGATGGCACCGAACCCCAGAACAAAACCCCTGCCGGACCGGCTGTACTGCAATTCTCTAGCTATGATGGTCGGTTCCCCTCACCGTCAGTATTACCGAATACCGTACTGTTGCGAATGGTACCAAGAACCCAATCCATCGGCAAATACTGGGAAGGACTTTATGCATCATAAACTCCACCCCCTGCCAATCAGCCCTATTGCACCGGTGCAGCATCAGGCTACTGTTATCCCCCCATACTTATTGAGGAAGTCAGATTCGTAATAGTGAAGACATACTCGTAGTAGTAGGCTCGAGTATGAGGCTTTCAGCTACCGTGGCAACCACCACCTGCTACCTTACACTGCTCAAAAATCAACTCCACAATGCCTACAACATGCTACTTTCCCATTATCAAGTAATCAAACTAAACAACTATGACTTAAAATCGAGAGTTGTGCACAACCTACTTCCTGCTCTTGTCGTCTGACCAGCGCTCCTCCAGTCAGATCAGTGATACATTTCTAGACTTCAGAAATGGTACAAGTACCATTCATTCTCATAATATATGGAGACATTGAACCAGTTTGTGAAAAGTGGGTACTACTAGCCTTCATAAAGAGAAATCCATTGATAATGAGAATGGTTAAGCTATATAATTGAGTTCTTATATAGCTTCGATCGATACACAGTCCAGCTATACATATTAATTTTATAACCAGTTTGATATGAATTAAGTTGGTTATAGCACTCAACAGAACAATATATTAAACACGAATAAGCATAAAGAATTTGTAAATTAATGATCACATTGTGTGGTGTAGGCACTAGGGTGGACGAAAACCGGGCGTGGCCGAGAACCCTGCACGAGCACTCGAGCCTACATAATACATCTCATTACGTTGTAAAAGTACTCTGAGGTCGCTAGTTTCCTTGCCATTCCTTTTGCGCCCCGTATCTGGGTCCGGTGGGTAAGTTATGCTGCTCCACCCGCGTGGGAAGGTGCAGGTACCCGTACTCATACACCCAGATCCACACTCAGGTGGGAAAGGAAACGCTCTCCGAAACATAATCAGGGAGACATTGCGGTAATCTATTTCAGTTGACTCCCGTCAAACCAAATATATATAGAGGAGGAAAAAAATAACCTTCCATTTAGTGTATCAAGCGCTTTTCTCTTCTCTTTCTTCCTTTTTCAACAAACTGTGCGGACCACGTCACCTCCGGTCTGTCGGCAAATGGTCCAGTTTCCTTCCATCCAGTTTCTCCTAGGGGGTGTTTGGCTAACACGATTGTGATTTCAAATCGTGATTTTGTGATTTCAGATCACATTTTTCTCAAATCACGATTTGAAATCATGTCCTTCCTTCCAAAACACCCTGCGGTTTGATTTCGATTTCGATTTTATTTCAATTCACTTCTCTGATTGTTACTTTTCTATCTTTCCCTTTTAATAATATATCATTCATTTATTTTTCCAACCCCCAGAAAACAAAAAAAATTTGCCCTGCACCAAACATTTGATATCTATTTAAACACTAAATATATCCTGTCCAAATCACACTTTCAAACCCCCAGTCAAATAATATTTCCAAATCAGGATTTGCGGTTGGCTTGTCAGACACCCCATGATTTGAAATCACAATCACACCTGGCAAACACTCCCTTAGTAGTTTCCTCACCACTCACTTTAATGATAGCCACTATTCAAAGTTCTTTTGTCATCCCTTCTCCGTTCATCTCAACTTCAAAAACGACCATGACATATTCAACTATGGTATTATTTCCCCCCCTTGCTGGTATGATACTACTCACCACCCACAGTCCGCCCAAATCTCTCATATGTCCTCTTCTCCTCCGAGGTCTTCTCAGATCCTTCCTTCCTTCCTTCGGAGGTTCTCGTATTACCAATCCGGCTTCCAGACATTTCCTTTCCTTCGTCCCGTTACTAAGTTTAGCACAAAAACCCACAACCGTGCATGTGGTAGAAACATCAAACCTCCTTCCCGATGGCAGTCATATAATGAAGCAAAAAACAAAGTCCAAAGAAATAAACAAACTAACATATCCAAAAAAAAAAGAAAAAGAAAGTGGGTTCTAGTAACTTCTTACAGCGTGCGAGTGACAGAATGTAGCCTTACATAATCGTTCCAACCACCCGATCTCTGCCAGCCATCTCACAACATTCAGTACATTCCACTCCACCCAGTCCACACCATTCCATCCAGAGGTAGTCAGGAAGCCTAACGATCATTCCTTACAACATAAATTCACACAATCTACGAGTGACAACTCATGACCACCACTTCCAGTTCTTACCACAGCAGAAGTCTGTACAGTACTGTACACTGTTCACACGATGCAGTAAGACAATGTAAACCAAACCGATCCAATCCCACAGCCAGAGAAACCCCTCCGCCCCTGCCCCTCCCTCTGCACTTCTCTTCCCTCCCACTCCCCGGCACCCGCTTCCAAGACCTGTCTATTCCCGCCCTCCCACGACCCAAACCAGACAATACATTCACATTTCCAAGTTAAAAGCATTCCGCTCAACGACTGCCCACCGCCATCCCCTCCATCTAGTCATGCGCTCCAGAAACCGCGACGGGAAAACAGCCATCGAGACTGAAACCCGCTGGCACCGGCCCGCCGGTAGACTTCGCGTTCTGCGGGTTGCGATTGATCGGTACTATTCGAGTAACTAGCACTGGTCACTAACCGGGAGCTCGATTATTCGTTGCAAGGGTATGATAACAGGAGGATTGCGATGCTCGCGCTTACTCGTTGGTGGCTTGGAGCGTGGGCCTGTGCATCTTTTTGAGCGGGGGGAAGGGGGGTGAGGGACGCCCCAGCCTAGGATACTCTAGTTTGCGGGTCCTGGTTTTGGAAGCTGCAGGGGGGTGCAATTATCTTGCGGGGGAAGCACCCATGATAAACCCTTTTACGATACTTTTCTGTACCGGTGGGCTGTAGCCGGATAATCAAGTTTTGTCTACCATACCAACATCAGTAAATCCTCCCTGTCGGGGGTGTCGCATCCAGCTCGGCTTGAGGACGTTCTGATCGTATTCAGAAACACCAGTGCACCATGGGAGAAAAAGAATAGTTATATTCCGCCCAATCGCACTGCCAAAGTCACATAACCCCCTGTCCAACTCCAAAAGTACACATAACTCCCCTCGTCCCCCCCACTCCACCCATTTATCATACCTACAACTTGGACTTCACTCCCGCCCTAGCGCTCTTCAACACCCCCTCAGCCCTCGTAGCCTTCATAACATCCCCCTTAATCTTCAACCTCCCCGACATAAACAGCTTCTGGGCCGCCGCCTTCCCATCAATCAATCCCTGAAAGTCATCGTCCGAGAGCAACAGCACAACATCGGGCTTTGCGCCCTCGGGTGCCAGCCCTTTGCCGACAGTGCCAGTGGTCTTGAGGTCCAGGTACCAGGACTCGGTCTCTTTGGCCTTGTTGGTTAGGGTGAAGGCGAAGATCGCTTTACCATTTTTGAGCGCGTCGGATTTGGCGGCGGGGGCGGTGAGGGAGGCGGCGATTAGATCGAAGGCAGGAGAGGAGGGGAAGTTTTCTATGAGCGTGATATGAGGGTGATTAGCACGTCGATTGGGAGGGGGGAGGCAAGAGGAAAACCAGATGCGAGTGTCATTATTATTAGCTCGTATTGTACGGATGGACGGATGGGCGGAAGGGATTATTCACTGGGTACGGTACGTCCAGTTCGATGTAGTATTGGAAGCACGCACTTTGTTCGTCAGAAAGGTCAGGGGCAGAGAGGAGGAGGAAGGGGGGAAGAGAAAACTACAGTGGTGCGAAGTTTTCAAATTCGGTAACCATCCAAAACTTCCCTTTTATCCTCGCCCCCGGGTAGGCTTCTCAAGCTACGAACATGTGAATGTCGGCTAACAACCAAGGCATATTGACATAATCCCTTTGTTCTCGGTTGTGGGTACGGCAACTCGGGCCAGGTCCCTGGCCAGCCTCCGTGCAGAGCACCCATAACCCACCTCAGTGTTCCACCGACATGAGAACTTCACCCCCAAAAACCGTTTAATCTCCTAAAACTCACATGTCATGGGAAGAATTCACAATTTCCAATTTTGTTATCACAATTTCCTCGCTCGTCAAGCATGTGAAAAAATGTGAAGAAAAAAAAAAGAAAAAAAGAGATGTACTACCACAACAAACCAAAGATACAGTTAGGATACGATAGGATACGATACTCCGGATTATGCCACGGGAGCAACACATGTAAAGCAAAGGGAAGAAAAGGGGGGTTAACTAATATACAAATACACACGCACACACAGAGACAGACGGGCGGACAGACATGCACGGCTCAGTGGAGGATAAAAGAAGACAAGAGAAAGAAAAGCAGAAATTAATTTTTTTCCCAGAAAAAATAATGAAACAAAAACCCTACGGTATGATAAAACCCATTTATCCAGTTGATGAATTTGCAGTAAAGATAAGGAGAAAGAGAAACAAAATAAAAAAACAAAGAATATTGACCGGATGCATGTTAGTTTTTGACGGGAAAAATAAAATATAAAAGATGAAATACATTTTAATGGAATAGGAGCTCAAGAGGCGGAAATTTAGTTATAGGAAAAGTGGGGAAAGAGAAAGAAGGAGAAAAAAACGAAAAGTAGAAAAGAAACACCGATTTAACTCAGTAGAGCATTCTTCATAACTTCTCCTCATTCATAACCATTGCCAACCTTGCCGCATCTTCTGCTAGTTTTACTCTCACTAGCCAAGTTCTCGTTGCACCGCCGGGCAGAAATTCCGGGATCCGTATGCTATTCTTCTTCTTGTCGTCTACGACAGCATAACCAAGTGCCTTGTTGAGACCGACGTTGAGGATGACTTTCCCGATATCGGTGCGGACGACAACACGTGCTTTACCGTTTTCACGGTTCTTGAGTACACGCAGAGTACCGGAGCCGGTCTTCTTGAAAGCTTCCTTAGTGGACTCGTACACAAGGGCTTTCATCTGGTATTTCGAGTCCTCGTCCTCCTCTCCAGGGCCAGGGCCCGAGAGGTCAAGATCGTTCTTCGCATTATGGGCATTATCATTGGGTTCCGAGGCGTCAGTGTCCGTTGCGCCGGGGGTGGATACAGCACTTGTTGTGTTCCCACCACTATTATTACGCGACAGGGCAGATGTTGGCCGGAGAAGACTGGAGTCCAGAGCAGGGGCCGATGTCGAGCCCGTCGGCTTATTCAGGCCACCAAACGAAAAGCCAACCTCTGGCTTGCTGGTTGTAGAGGTGCCAAATAGAGAGGACGTTGCGGCAGGTGACCCTGCAGCCGGGGTAGAAGAAGCGGAAGCGGACCCACTAACATTGCCGAAAAGACCAATCGGCTTAGCATCGTCAACCCTCTTGCCAAATAAGGATGAGTCGCCCAACCCAATTTTTGGACTTCCAATGAATCCTGCCTCTTTCTTATCCGGGAGTGGCTCCGATGTTCGGTCGAAAAGGCTTCCCCCACTGCTGGCCTTCTTGTTGCTACCCCCACCATCGCCGTCATCCTCCTCAACCACAATGTCATCGGTACTGGCTTTCGGGAACGGATTCACGAAGCCACCGTTATTAAGAGATGCGTTGGGACTATCAAACACGCTTCCGCCTAGAACCAAGTTAACCAGAGCCCGAAAATAGATTGTGGGAATTCCCAGATAACATACCAGTCTTCGACCTATCGCTCTTATCGGCAAGTGCCCCGGGAGGCTTAAACCCGTGTACAGGCTCCGGCGCCAACTTTCGTCCGTTCGATAAACTATCATCCCCCTTTTCGGGAGGCTTAAACCCAAAGACGGGTGCAGTGGGAAGCGGTGCGGGTTCTGAGGAAGAGCTCGACTTCATAGTAGACGGGGCAGGTGGCTTGAATCCGAATGATGGCGCACTCGGCAAGCTCTGCGGACCCTTCTTTTCGGCATTACCACCACCCAGGGCCGAATTCGAAAAATTCGAGGCCTTGGTCGAGTCTATGTTGCATCAGGCAAAAGATGTTAGAATAAAAAATGCGCGAGCTGACACAAGGTACTCCGCCGATGTTAAGGAAGGGAGCTGGAATTTCAGGGGGAACAGGTGATAGTGATGAATGATGAAGGCAGTCGCAACATGCTGAACATTCGACAAGACTGTATAGGGAAGTGTGCAAAGATGGATGGGTAGTGGGCCAGGGCTGGGTTGGATTAGTTGCCAATGGTGATAACCAGGTACTAGAAGGCTGTAACCCGTCGCTTCGTCCATCATGTCCTTCCCACGGTTATAGAGAAGTCACCAAGAACCAGCAATTATCCCGGCCCCTAACCCGGGGCGCAGCACCAAACGACCGAACAATCAAAAGAAAACTCCAGACATGAAAACTCCCCACACCAACTCAACCCTTAAATAGGAAAACAATCATGATCTCAAGTGCTTCTCTGTCGGAACATAGGAAAAGGGAAATGCCGTAGCTAAATAATAATAGGGAGCAATAAGAAAAGAAAAGCTAAATACCTTCTTCCTTCCTTCTCTTCCCTCCGCCATCCTCACCCTCCGTCAACGGCCTCTTGGCATGACCCCCGGCCGGGGCATCCCCGGAAGCCCCTTTATACCTCTCTCCGTTCTCCTGACAAGCCTTGATGCGCGAGGCCTCCCTAACATATATCTCGCAAGCAGAACTCCAATCACCAAACTGATCAGCCTTCATGAGCGTTTCCAGGAACCTATAGTTCAAAGAACGAAGTCCGTAGAGATTATAATACTCTGTGAGTTGCGCCGGCGCCCATGAGGTGGCATCTGATGGCAGCGGAGGCGACGGTGTTCGAGCGTTGGTAGCACCGAAAACAGTCGGCTCAGCAGCCTTGAGTGCTGGGGAAACAGGTGGGACGAACTGACTGACAGGTGCCGGAGACAGCGAAGAAATACTAGATCCACCGAGAGTAGAAACGGAATTCTTTCCGAAAGTAATTGGAGAGCCCCCGAAAGTAGGCGCTTTCTTCGGCTCGGCAACAGGAGTATCCTGCTTCGCTTCCGCCGGCTTACCGAAAAAGCTGGAAGTTGAGGGTGATGAAGGACCAGCTGACTTACCAAAGAAACCGGTGGAAGAAGCAGCCGGGGCACCCTGTTTAGTCTCAGTGGGTTTGCCCAAGAAGCTGGGGGTTGAAGCCTCAGTCGACTTGTTGAAGAAACTAGTTGTGGAAGATGCCGCAGTGTCTTGCTTGTTCTCAGTAGGTTTCCCAAAAAGACTGGATCCAACTGTCGAGGGAGCCGGGGACCCGAACAATGACTTGGCTGGCTCCCCGTGCTCTTGGCTAAAGCCAGTGAAAGGCTTTGGAGTGGGCGCCTCCTGCTGGGAGTCAATCGTCTGGGCACCGAACCCTCCAAACGGAGCATTGGGAGCTTCTTCGGCTTTCTTCGGCTCTTCCTTCGGCGGACCCCATGAGAAGGTCGGCGGCTTCTCATCTGCCTTGGGTGTGGATGGCTGGGCGGGGGGACCGAATCCAGAAAACGTAGGCGGTTTGGCAGGTGTAGCAGAAGTATTGAATAGACCGCCGGATCCAGCAGAAGTAGTGGCTTGAGATCCAAACATACCAGGACCTGCAGCCGACGGCTCAGGACTTGGCGTTGGCTTAGGTGCTCCGAAGAGACTGTTGGAAGACAGCGGGTCGGGAGAGGGGGTGGGCTTAAACAACGGCTCTGAGGGCTTTGAAAACAATGAATTTCCGGTAGATGATGGGGCTGGTGACACGGCACCGAAGGAAAAGGTTGGTTGGGGAGCGGCGATAGCGGGAGCAGGCTCGGGCGTCTTTTCATGAACTGGGGCGGGGCTCGGGGTTCCCCCAAAGAGAGGGGCCGAGGAAGCACCGGCGTGGGAACCAAAGTTGCCAAAAGCAGCAGGGGTAGCAGCTGGAGAAGTCGCTCCACTTACGCCGCTGTTTGTACCAAAGGTAAAGGACGCCTTGCTATTATTATTGCTATCTCCTGCGCCGCCAAACATTGTCGGTGTACTGGTATTTCCAAAGGCAAAGGAGGGAGTTTTGTTAAAACTCTCCGTTGTAGCAGGAGCAGGGGCAGAACTGTTGCTGGGAGCTCCAAAGAGAAAGCTCGGGTTAGGGGTTGCTGAAGGGGTCTGACCTCCGTTGTTGGAACCAAACGAATTACCGCCGAATAAAGATGTGGCTTGAGGCTGGGTCGCTGCCTGGAACATATTCCCATTGCTACTTGCCCCAAGCGATGCAAAGGGATTTGTCTTTGGTTGCTCTTGTTGCCCATTATTATTGCTCGCCCCAAATTCGAAGGATCCTCCAGTAGAACTCCCGCCAAACCCGGTAGACGCAGCATTATTATTGCTTGCCGCTCCAAACCCAAACCCACCGAAAGACTGCTGTGGTTGTTGTTGCGCTGTTCCGTTAGGGGCGCCGAATGTCACACCTCCGGCCACCCCGGAAAAAAGATTCGGAATATTGTCAGCTCCAGTCCTGGTCCCTTGTCTGGCACCGCCACGGCCCCGTTTCAGGGGTGCTATCCTAATCCACACAGATACTCATCAACATCGCCATCAAGCGATACAATAAGGGAGGGCAAACCCGTGGATCTAAGAGGGGGGGGGGGGGGATAAAGGCGAAAGGAAGGAAAATGAGGAGGGGAAGAGAATGTCTAGGGAGAAGAGAAGAAAAGGAGGGGAAAAAAGCTTACCTTCGCTGAGAAAGAGTATTTCTATCTGCCATCATGGAAGGATCAGCAACGTCATCCGGACCACCCCCGGCCCCATTCCCCGCGCGATTCGTCGAGAAGCTGAAACCATTCGAGTTCATCTTTTCGAATTGGTCTTTAGTCAGTTGGCTCTCTGATCGGCGTTTAGACATTTGATTATCAAGGATATCGATAAAGGATATATACCCTCCTTTTTTTCAAGAAGGGACGGCAGAAGAGAGAAGGAAAAAAAAAAGGGGAAAAAAGAAAAAGGATATCGTCTCTCTTACTCTCTCGCACCGCCTTATGCCAAGTTTGTTGCTGTGTGGTTTGCGGTCAGGCTTGGGGGAGGAGGTGGAGTGGTGGGAGAGGGAGGATCGGTTGACACGCTTTTTTTTTCGCAGACACACACCCCCCGGGATTTCTTCTCTCTCTTTCACGGAAAAAATAATAATATCACACCAAACGCGAAAACCCGCTGGATTTCCCTTGCTCGCCGTACCCCAACGCCCGCTCGGTTTAAGCGAGAGGAGGAGGAGATGAAGCACGAAGCGGGAAACAGGAGGTCAAGATGGCGAGAGAGGAGAACGAGAGTGTGGGTGGATGGAGCAGGATGTTGTCGAGGAGGGAGGAAGAGCGAAGGGTACTCCGGAAATGGCGTCGCAGAGGGTTGGCTGCGTTGTCGCAGAAACGCGATGGGGCTGGGGCGGGACGAAAGTGCGCGGTGGGGCTTAGTCATGGGAGTCCTACTTGGGAAGCCTGTTGTTCTGCTCCTTCCTCCTCTTTTCTGTTTTGCTGTGGCTAGTGCTGGTTACGTAAGGTGAATTTCAATTGTACGATACAGTGACGAGTGGAACATGCGGTTGCTGCACAGGACCCGACAACGACTTCCCCCCCATTGCCCTTCAACCCCTTGCACATAACGACACCCAAGTCGGGGAGCATAAAAATGCCAAAGTAACTCTTTCACACCGCCTATCGTACATCGGTCCGGTATGGATGGTCCCCGTATGGGAAACAAGGTAAAAAGGTGGAACGTACCATCGCCTACCGAATCCTACATTACCCGGCACGTCCAGTATACCGGTAGCGCACAGCACAGCACAGCACAGCACTTACCGGGGCACCTCCCGAATGAACGAGAGATGCTCAACCCACGAGCACCCGCTCCCGTCGGATCCCTGATGTGAGATGCTGTAAATGATCCGCCCCACGTGGTATTCCTGGACCGAGCCAGCGAGCGCCGAGATATACTAGAGCTACAATTCAGCCCTAACGGCAGTGTACAGTACGAGTACTCGTACAGTGCAAGCAGGACCAGTATGATACAAAGAATCCCTCCCCACCAACTAGCACCAAAGCCGAGTACAAGAAATTAGCAATTATCATACCGGTATCGAAAATCCTTTTTTTTCATAGTTTTCATTTGACCTAACTCGCACACCCCATACCGTCCCCCCCCCCTCCCGACTCGTCAACTCGCCCTTCCAACCCCCTGTTATCTACACCATCACTCAAAACTACTAAATTGTCAAGATGTCGCCCCCCGAGCAGAAACTCCCTTCCCACCAATCAACCCGTCCCCCCAACATGACAAAGAGAAAGGAAAAAGGCCTGGGTATCATGTCTCTCCCGTAAAATAATGATACAAGAAGGATGGAAAGCAGATGAAAAAAAAAAAGGAATATGAATAATGATACAGTTTAAACCCCAAAGCTTTGCGCCACCAAGCATGACCCCGAACCACCCTTCCCTGTCTGCCATTCACGGGAGGTATCGTGCCAATATTAATATAATTTCCTCCAGCGATAACATGGAGCAAATTTGTAGGGAGGGGGGTATATGGGGTATAATAATAATACAAGAAATGAAGGGCGATAATATCATGGTTAAGGGAGCATAAAAAATAAAGGTAGCCATCTAAATGACTCCGAGTACGAGCGGGAAAAAAGAAAGAGCTATGATATGATAATGCAATCGCACCACGGGTATAAAATCACCGGAACCAGGAAAGAGAAAGAAGAAGGAAAAAAAGATTACCGACGCCCTAAAGAGCTCCCTAGAATGTATAAGAATGAAACAATGGCAAATGCACCACCCACCCAAATCCAATGGAAACCGCCCAGTGATGAGAAAGGAAAAGTGAAAGCTAAATCGAAATCACCACCGCACCAGCAATAATACCAGCGACCACACAGACTGCAAAGGCACCACCGACCCACGCCGCAATTCTCTTCTCCACCCTCCCGACACCTTTAACCCGACCAGAAGTCCAACTTTCGACCGTAACATCGAATCCCCCCCAAGCAACCACCAAGAGCAAAGGAGGGAAAAGCATGCAAAACCCCAGGAGGAGTCTCCCAGCCCTCTTTTCCCTCTCTCTATATTCGAGAGTTTGCTCGTTATCAGGCAAGCTCTCAATATCAGCAAGATCTTTCCAGGAATCGCCAAGTGGCCTAGGAGCATAAAGATGCGGAGTCATGCTCCTGCGCAAGCTCTTCGGTCTCATGGGGCGTGAGCCAAGAGCGGGAAGACGGTAGCTCTTTCGCTTTTTCTGAACTTCAGGCTCGCGCTCAAAGCGATGTTCAGGGGCAGGAGCAATTTCATCGAGGTTAGCGCTCATGCGGACTCTCTTCGGATTGATGCCGCTCTTAGCGGTAGCATCTTCGAGTGGATGGCCCATATCACTGGTATCAGCCAGGCTACTACCGACAAATCTGCCTCCAGAAAGCCCCGGGGAGGGCATCGGCCTCAAACCAATCCCCGTGATCCCCTCCAGACTTCCCATAGAAACCACACCTCTATTCTTCCCCCCACGCTGAGAAGCACGTGAAGCCTGCCTATGGGCGGGATGTACCAGTTCCCCCATCTGATTGTCGCTCATAGATTGAGTGATGGACCCGTGAGATCCGGAGTATCTCGCAGAGCGAGCAGGAGATTCATCGGCCCGGTCGCCCGGTATCATACCGCCATAGTAGGAATCGTCCAGATCGGGGGATCGGACAACAGCTCCTTCCGGCTTAGTAATGGGAGAGCTCCCGTAGCGTGTAGCGAGAGGGATGTGATCCGCACCGCGAAGGTTAGGGGACGAGATCTTGGCGGGTATCGGCAAGGTAAGTGCGTTGCGATTGGGGAAAGAGGATTCGGACGAGAAGGTATACTGTGGAACCAGGATGGGTGTCTCATCCGGAGTACGGCGCATACGATAGACGCTTTTGGCAGTTAGCGAACAGCCTCCAATCCATCGTGTACAACTTCTCGAAGGAAGGGGAACTCACAAGTCGTATCTCTCATCTCCTTCGTGCACCAACACTCCCTTAGGCGGCACCTGAGACCTCAGCTTCCGCTTCTTTGTCCGGTCAACAGCCCCAAGCAGTTCCCTTGAATCATCATCTCCTCCGTCACTGCCGCTACCTGTTCCGCCACTCTGATCTCCCAATGACCACCCGCTAACTCTGCTGATTCCACTCCCCGAACGATAGTGTTCCCCGCGATTTCCAAGACGTGCGTCGCTTCCACCGGGTTCAGCCATACCCCCATTACCGCTATCGACGGAACGAGGAGCCCTTCCCTTACCCTTCTCCTCTCTGGTCCACCTCTGATCGTCGGCGTCATCGTTAGAATCTTCGCTAGAGCCGGAAGTAGCTTCATCCGAAGTGACAACAATAGCCACACCACTAACGCCACTTCCCGCCGAAATCTTACTCAGCCTCTTGAGTTCTTTGGCAAGAGCACCCTCCATGGGGCTACTTCCTGAGCTGGGTACTTGGGTCCCTCTTTGGAGCGCCAGAAGGTGAGAACTGCTCAATCCAGGTCTACCCACAGCACCACTACTACTCTTACTCGCGGTATAGGCCCCGAGCGATGAATTACTCCTTGCCTGCGTGCCGAGATCTCCCTGGCTCACGGAAGCCAAAACCCCACTACTCGCCATACCGCTCGAGCCGTAGAGACCCGTGCGTGCAGAATCGCTGTCGGGATTGGGACTCGGCAGCCCGGCAAAGTAATTCTCACCCTCAGACCCCATGTGGAAGTTTTCAAACCCAAAAGAAGCGGTTGATTCTTCGACAAACCTACGCTCCCGGCTATCTCCCGAAGAATCGCTGTCGCCAGAGAGGTCCGTCTCAAGACTGGATGCCGTTCGGCTGCGTGGAGAAGAGTCGCCCATAGTTGCCGGACTATGATTCAAGGGTGGAAGGTAATTGTCGAGGTCGCTCTGTGAACGTGGGCCGCCATGGCGAGGGGGATTCGGTGTCTCGATATTGTATACGTCTTCATGCTGAGCATATCTCACATGATTGACGCCATGACTCTTCTGAGCATCACCGCTCCCCTGTTCCTTGTACTCCTCAAACAAACTGGGTTTCTCCTCCTCCTCCTCCTCCTCATGAGCACTTCTCTCCACGATGACACTCGGGTGCGGCAGGATCTCGACACGAACTTCTCCCCCATTCATAACCCTCCGCTTTGTGCCCCCATGACCGTAAGTGTAGTGATTCTGGCTATTGGGACGAATCGGTGAGGCCCACTGGCGCGAGTAAAAGTCGGGTTTTGTCGGGGAAAAGCCCAGGTCAGTCTTGGCTTTATAAGTCTGAAGAATGGGGTTGTTATCTCCGATATTTTGAGCTGTGGCGGTGGTAGAGGTGACGGCGGTCGAGCCGGAATTATTATGACGGTGATTCGATGTTGAAGCACCGTCTCTAGGATTGAAGTTTGTGGACATGCTGACATCGGATTCCCCACGCTTGTGGCCCTTGAAGGCCCGGGCGAGCCTGTCCTTCAGTGACGGGGGTGGCGTTTGATGCCCAGCAACTCCCGAGCCCTCTGCACCCGTTCCGGTGATTGACTGATGCGAGGAGGGATACTCTGCAATAGGTTCCGCAGGTGTAGGCTGAGATGGAGAGGTTGGGGACTGATCAAGTAGAACTGAATTGGGAGGAGACGGTGGGGTCTCCTGTCGACCAGGAAGACGTGGCCGAGCTGACTGGCCGGGGAGGGTGGTGGGTATAGTAGGATGATCGGACGTTGATGCGGCAAGGGGTTGATGAGAAGGTAGAGGTAGAAATTGGTGTCTATGATGGGGATTAAATTGGGCACTACTGGACTGCCGTGTCGAAGCAGAAGCGTCCAGCGGAACCGGGGAAGGAGGCGGTGACGATTCAGTCGAAGGCACCGAGGCCAATAACTGGGGACGTGGTGAGGAAGCCGCCATAATGCCTGCCGATAAATTCCAGATCCCTCCCTCTTGTGCCCTCACTCCCAATCCCTTCCCTGGCAGAACGAATGACCAGGAGGGATCTAAAAATTTACTCCGGATTGTTTACGCGAGAGGTGGAATGGTCATGAATGGGACTGGCACAGGCGGCTCCCGGCTTAGTATATGAGAGGCAGGTGGAGGCCAACGAAAAGAAGAGAAAAAGGAAAGAAACCACCCTCTGGCTGCGAATTGCCTCGTTCTTCAGATCAGATCAATGCACGTAATTGCGGCAATAGCCTTGTTCGGTGCCACGTACGAGTAGAGAGCCCTTGACGAATTGTAGCCGACGAAACCGGGCAAACGGAGCAAGGGAAAAAGGGTATGCAAGAAGCAGGTAGGTGTTGTAAGAAAAAGGGCCAACTGTTGTGATCAGGAAGGGGAGGGGATTGGGGGGGGGGGGGGCGATCAGTTAGTATTTGGGTTTGTTTTGATGTGGATATTTTTTTCTGACGTGAGGCTCTGGAAGTTCTGACACCACACAGAGGCACACGCACACACACGCACACACACACACACACACACACCTCGCCGTTCGCACAGAGAAAGAGAGAGACGCAGCAAAGGTACTCGCAGGAGTATCAAGGAGTGAACCCGACGTAGCGGACGGCGTTGGGGATGCGAGAAGAGAGGAGAGAAGAAGAATAAGAAGACAAGGAAAGTGAAGGAACGATCACACCAGATTGGGTCGCGGGATGAGTACTCTACTCGCACACCGAAAGGGGAGGAGGAGGGAAATGAGTGTTGAATTTTTCGGTGTGGTGTGTGTGTGTGGACGGGTGTGTGTACTGTATGTGTGTGTACAGTACGGTAATGACGAAAGGCGCAAGGTTTGAGGTCGTCGGGCGAGTTCAGGGAAGAGGTTGCAAGTGGTCGGGATCGACTCTGTTCCCGGCAGGCAGCAGCAGGCTGGGCCGGGGGCAACGAGAGCATCCGCCGCGAGTACTCGAGTAGATTCTCCCTGCTCCCCTGCCCTCAGCTAAGCAAGCAAGCCCAAAGCAGAGCTTACAACCAACCATCCCATTTCTCCCCTAATCTCATCCTCGAGCGGCGATCGAATTACCACGTTCGTCCCATCCTCCCCATCACCGCCCAATATATTAATATCGACCACAAAGATAGGGTGGAAGGAGCCACGATAAAAAAGCGATCCCCGTTCGAACACGACCCAGTAAAGTATCGTACGGTACTGTACTCGAGTACTGTAGAGAAGGCCCTTCCCCCAGACAGAATGGCAACAGGCCAAGAAGGGAAAAACAAAAAATAAATAAAAAGCCAACCCTCCACCTTAAATTACCCGTATCGCACTCTACCCATCTCCATCACAGTCACAATGGGGCACGGTGATAAGCCCCAGACAAGCCATACAGCCATCCTGTCCACACGAGCGCGCCACGGGAAAAGCCTACCGTCCTCAAACAAGCGGACACGAGCATGATGTTACTTGTACGATATTACATCCAACGACTTTCTGTCAAGGCCCGTCTCTGCCCGTCCGCCCCTCCAACCATTGATCCATTCATCCATTCACTCCACACCCTGGACACCGCCCCCAAGAATGGACTTCCAAAAACAGCTGAGCCTGCAAAGCGTGACAGGTGCCCACTATACCTGTAACATGGCACGACGGACGCAGGTCCAGCTATTCTCTCATTCCCCCATTCCTCCTCGCTTCCCTTCCCCCCTCATCATCACCATCACCATCACCATCAGCATCGCCATCATCCGTCCCCTTTCCCACTCCGGCGTAAACACGGCCAGACTCCGATCTTCCCCAAAAGTCATCCCCTTCCCTGATCCCTGCAGGTCCCAGCGGCCCGGCCATTCGGTTCGAGTGCGAGCGACTCTGAGTACATGACGCAGGGCACCGGGTCAGGACAAGCGCTGCTGAGAGACCTTTCCCCTTTGGGTAATAGGGCTTGGGTGTTCCTGGGATGGCGGTGTGGGAGGCGACCGGATTGCTGGGGAATCCTTTTTTAGGATTCCTGGACCGTCGAACGGGATCGCTGGGAATGGACGAGTAGCGCACCGGTATCGTGAGTGGATGAAATGGAGATCGCACCGCCCTTCTTTTGGCCTCATGACTGACGGCTCCTTTTTGTTTTTTTGCCAAATCCCCAAAATTTGCTCCAATCGTAATTGTGCCCTTGCATCATAACCTAATTCATCACATTACGTCTGGTATTGGGGTGGGAAAGTTTGTTGGTAAAACTCTGGTCGCAGTATACACGAGCAGCACGGGTGTTGCCCTGTCAGCATACGGCGCTGTATGATAATCACTCGAGTATCATACTCCTCCGCTCTGCTATAATATCATACCACGAGAAGGAACAGGCGATGAAGGCCATCCCTCCTCCTCATTCCAACAGTTTCAAGATAATTCAACAAGGTCCCGACAAGGAACACTGGTATGTCATGCATCGACCGAACCAAATTCCCCATCAAGCAATCACCCCATTTTACTTTTGCTGATTCCCCCGATTGTTCAAGGGTGCTCGAGCACAATCTCTGTAGAGTGCTAGTATTAGTAGACTACGCAACCACTAGGTGAAGCACATAAAACCCAATCGCATCAAGCAGCCAATTCCTGTCCAAGATACGGTACTCGAGCATACCCGCACTACCGTAGTATTGTACGAGTAGTGCCGCCGTGCTCTGCCGTTCCCTCGCAAGTTGCTTGCAACAGCTCCAACCCCCGACTTGGCCTCAAGATCCCGTCCACTTCCTGGATACATCGCCGCGCTAGAGTATCATGATCGCCATCATCCGACCAAAATATCGGTATGATAGCGAACCACCCCACCTGCCCCTCCTCCGCTCGAGCCCTCTTTCTCTTTCTCTTCCTCTCCCTCTTCCTCTCCTTCGCTTTCTCTCCCCCTTGCTTTCCACCTCTTTGCCGCAGCGAACTTTCAAGTTTTCCCAGATTCCATCCCAACCACGGCTTACTCACCGATACTACCCATCACTACCATTAAGAAGGTGAGCCATTTTTATTTTTTCTACCCTTTGATCTACTGGTACTCGTAAGTCCATCCACCCATCACGCGCGCCCGGGCGGGCTGCCGGTACTGAACCCCTCCCCCCCCCCCCTGCTACATTGCAATCGAAGCGAAAGGGTGCAGGGAAGGAGAGGGAAAACATTGACAAAAGAGAGACATTCCGGTCCAGTTCGGTACAGGCACTCGAGTATAGCCTACTCGAGCAGGTAGCACGGTTCCGTACTTGTACTAGTACTGGGTGCCATATCCACGGAATTGGGTGGGGAGGGGTGGGAAGGAGGATAAGAAAGAAGCAAGCTCTCATTTCGTTTACCGGTACTTGTACTCGCACGCGCTCACGTTACACAGGCTTGTGAGTGAGTAAAAGTGAGTGACTGTCCTCCGTGATCTTATTTATCTCTTGGGGCATCAACGATCTCTGCCCACCCGTGTCGCCCGATCAAGGAGTGCACTATCATACCCACCGTAGTACGAGTACATGCAAGTAAGGGGAGGGAAGGGAGACTTATCACAGTTCAAGCCCTGTGGAATCACGATTCCATTGAAAAACAATAATAGTATCATAATAGTAATAATAATAATAATAATAATAATAACGATTCTGATACGGTACAGTCCCGGTACTCGTATCATACAATACTCTGGCGACACACAACAGACACAGGAAAAAAAAAAAAGAAGAAAAAAACTTGCCTCCTCTCCCACCCCACCACAATCCCCACCCAGAACAGCGCCAAAGCCCCGGTTTTCCCACAAGTCAAAAAAAAAAAAAAAAAGTCCCAACCACACTAGGTGGGGGAGGAGGGGGGGGCTCAAACCCGACTTCACACTTCCTCACTCGAATCGGAACTGACTCCGGCCGCTCGAGGGAAACCTGGGATATCATGCGGGGAAAAAAGAAAAAAAAAAGCTCCCGGGGTTCCTTTATTGTTATTTTTCTTTCCCGGAGGCGAGGGTGCGTGATTGTGCAGCATTTTCTCAGTCGGTCGGGGGTGCGGAGTGGGGTGCGGAGTGGAGTGGAGTGGAGTGGAGTGCGGGGTTGGTTTTCACGTGTTGGTGGGAATATCCGTATATTGTTTGTACAGTACTAGTGCAGGACGTGGTACAAGTACAGTACCGTATCTTACGTGCAGTGCTGTACAGTAGCGGTACCATCGCGGCATTCTGCGATACGAGTGCAGTTGTACGGTGCAGTGCAGGAAGTGAGCGGTAATGGAGCGAGTACGGTGGTGTAGTGTAATGTAGTGTACTCTACAGGTATGACACAGGACATACCGTAGCGTGTCATGACAATGCTGCTGGAGGTGCTGGTGGCGGCGGGGCAGGTGATTTCACCTTCTTTTTCAGATGCGTTCCTGCTCCTAGTACTCGTACAGTACTGTACTATCATACCGCCACTGTGCTCGCACATTACGGCGCGTATTGTACGGGTACGGTACGGTACAGTGCAGTACAGATCCTGGGTAGAATACGGTACCATAGATGTGCTCGTACCGTACTGTATCATACTGTATTATATTGTACGAGTACCAGTGCCGTATTACGCCTGCCCACATACCCGCCTGGTGTGCAGTGCCTTATAGCACCCGTACGCTTGCTTACAGCACGATAGCGTAAGATATCTCACTCGCCAAACCATCCATGAAAACAAGAATCCTTACCAACTGTACGAGTACCATATCATACTGAAACCATCCAACACTCACGAGGCCGGGAACATACCGGTGCAGTAGACTAACCTGGTCCAGTCCGATCCAAGAACGCCAATCACGAGGGGTAAATTGCGAACGAAGCAAGCCACAGCAATCCGGGGGGGGGGGTGGAGAATGGGTGGAGAATAAGCACTGTGTACGGTACTCGTACAAGTATTGTATCGCAAAAGGGATCGATTGATCATGAGCATGAACATTTACAATTTATTAATTAATTACTAGTGATGAATGGTTATAAATAGAAGGAGCCCGCTGAAAAGGAGAATGGTTATTGACATGACGGGATGAATGAAAAGGGGAGGAGGGGACTAGATAGACCACCGGTAGTCTACAAGTCGTGACGAAAAGAAGAAAGAAAGAAAGAAAGCAAAGAGGGAAAGCAAGGGGAAAAAAAAAAAAGGAGGGAATGCAAGTACGGTCCGCGTTGTGCAAGTTATACCGAAATGAAGAAGTGGAATGAGTGAAAGTGAATGGTTGGAATAAATGAGTGTTGGGTAAGGAGTGTGGATATAGCAGTGAACGTTAAGTATGGAATAGGAGGGAAGGAGTGAACTGGGGTGAGTAAATGAGTGAATGAACCGAGGAAAAGAAAGGAAATCGAGACACGAGGAATAAGAAAGAATGAGAGGCGGAAATGACAGCAAAAGAGTAAGAAAGAGTCAAGGGAAGAGTGTCGTTGCCGAACCTCCTTGCTCCTCCTAAAAGCAAAAAGAAAAAAAAGAAAAAAATCTAAGCGAGAAAAGAAAAGAAAAAGAAAAAGAAAAAAAGAACTTTTTTGAAATGCAATCTAAGAACTGTACCATGGTATCTCTACAAGTCGACGGGTATCTATCTAATTTTACCACCTCCGGAACCTATTCGCCACCCCCGTCGGCGCTTTGTCAACATGTAGCGACGTCTTCGTGGCACTCGCTCCTCCGCTCCTGGAAATCTTGATTATCGTTGCTGTGCCCTCCGGCTTACCCGTCGACGATTTTGTAGCTGTAGAGGCGACCGCTGTGGGGGCGGAAGTGGTAGAGTTGGAGGAAGAGGTGGGCACCGAGGAGAGAAAGGAGGCATAGTCAGCAGTAGCGGTAGGAAGACGGTCTATGATGAGGGCAGCCGGCGTCTTCTCGGCGATATTGTCGACGGCGGAGATGGGTAGGATGTTGGCTGTGTAGCCGCCGGGACCGGCGCAGAAACACATGCATCCGGCTGGCGTTGCGACGGTTGTGGGGGAGGGGACAGGGGTGAGGGAGGTAGGGGTAGGAACCGCAGCCGGAGGTGCAGAGGAGGTGGATGAAGCCGGAGGGACGGAGGCCGAAGAATTGGCTCCCGCTGGAGCCATCGGCCCACACGCCCCCACCGGCGCAGTTGCCGCCGTGTTCACAGTGGCGACGTCATTCCCAGGGACAGGGAACAGCAAGTCCTTGCTCGGCACCGTCTCACACCCGCTACCCAGATTTGCCTGGAATATCTCGGGGAGGTGCGAGAGTCCCTTGCTCCCGCCATCGGAGATGGTGACGGCCGCACAGTTCATGTACATTTCTCTGTTGCCAACGTTATTGAACCAAGTCCTGTATCGCGCGCGCAGTCCAAGTCAGCAAAAAGCCATATCAAAAAAGCACACGTGGGGGGAGAAAACCAACCAAGCGAAAAGCACATCCCCACTCTTCGCCTCCTTCGGCACCACAAATTCAAAGGACTTTCCAACCACCGGACACCCACCCACATAACTCCTAATGACGCGGAACGTCTTGCCCCCATCTTCGCTGATGGAGGCCTGACAGCTCCCCCCACCGTGCACCGCCGTGCCGCTGAGCGTGAAGTTCTGCGTCGATCCGGCCGCCCATGTGGCAACCGACTTTCCGGCCGGTCTGCCAAGGAGCTTGTGGTAGCCTTTGCACGGGAATTGCGCGGCGGTGATGGGAGAATTGTAGGTGAAGTCTGCGGTGCCAGCGTTCGTGTTGGGATTTTCGGGGTGGTTGAGGGGCGCGGGGTACTTTAGGTTTATGTGCGCCGAGGCGAGGGGGAGGAGGAGGAGGAGGGCGGAAAGGGTATGCATCGTTTTTATGCAGTAAGTGAAGTAGAGTACAAAGTAAGAATAAAAAAGCGAAGCGAAGCAACGCTCTCTATGTGTGTAAATGTGCAGAAATCTATCCTCGCACTGTTATCGATCAATTGCATCGAGGAACCCTTTCTCGACGAGTACAGGAGCTCTTATAGCCTTCACGAACAACCTCGAACGCTCAAAAACCACCCCGTTTCATCCACCTTGAAACAAAAGTCCTCTATACCTCTCAGACAAACCTCCCTGTGAGAACACAACACTAGACTTGTTCATCGTCGCTCACTCGAGTCCTTGTTCACTCTCAGCTAGCCGTTTCAGTATCTCGAGTGATACCCGGTGCTCACGTGTTTCTTTATTTAGCACATGCGTGGAACGACGGATGGAAGGTTCTTTGTTCGTCGCGCATCCAGGTGGGGCGGGCGGGAAAGGGATCGCTACTGGTGCGGCACTACCGGAAAGTTGCGAGCGCCGCGCTTTTGCGATGACGCTGACACGGTACTGTACGCTACTCGATTCGGATGCTATTCTGTTCTATTCTGGTAACTTGGCACGGCAGAAATACGCAGCGGATAAGTCAAATCATTTGTCTGTTTCGCGACACCGCATCGTTCTCGTTGCCTGTTGCCTGTTGCCTGTTGACTTGCGGTAGAGTGCCGTACTCGATTATTGTATCTGCACGCGCAGTTTCAACCTTGGCATGATAAGAGCATTGGGCATTTGACACAATCCGGCTGGCTTCGCCACAACATGTACGCGTACAGTACGGTATTGTACGGTACAGGTACTCTTTCTCGTCCAACCAACTGCCGCTATCCTACTGTGCAGGTACCGGTACCAACCAAAGAGTACCGCTATGTCGGTGCTGGGAAACGAAACAACGGAATCCCCGATCATCCTCCTCCAGCCACCCGTCTGGGTTAATTTCACATCACCCTAGATTGACCCGCTTGCCGTGAGCCGCGACGTTCCGCGCTGATTCGCTTGGATGGGCGAAGCGATCAGTGCTATCTGTCTGCCTGGCTGGCTGCCCGCCCGCCCGCCGCTGTGTTCAACGACCGTACCCCATCCTTTTTTTGCTAGGTATGGCACGCTACCGGTATTCATGGAGAGGGGGGTGCTGTACTGTACCGTAACATGCTTTTCAGTGGATCGGCGGTGAGGGATTGGTTGAAGTACCGGACTGTATCACACTTGAGTATTTCATCCATAATTGATTGGTCCTTGTTAATTAATCACCGGCAATTGGTTTATCGATGAATTTCTTGCGGTGTGGGGAGAAGGGGTTATCGGTAGACTATGTCGAGTTTGAATATTTGTAAAGGTGGAGAGGCGAGAGGGATGATCTTCGTCATCGGAGTGCGGATTGGTGGTCTATTTATGGGTTGATCGTGCTCTTTTGGGTTCTAAAGCGAGCAGCGGTATGATGCTGTGCGAGTGCCGTACTTGCCCAACTGTTCGTGCACGAAACGATAAGGTGTTCGACTGCTGTACGTACAGTACCGTACTAGTACAGTGATTCATATACTGGCAGAGCACAGTGATCAAACCTCCGCTCTCCCACCTGCGCGCCTCAATTTTTCGCTTGTTTCTGTGGTTGCCGCCCGTGCGGTGCTTGTGCTGTGGCCCGGGCCGTACGGTGTGGTGATTGTGGGTTCTACCGGTACCGGTACTCGCGTATCCGGGTGATCTGCCAGGACTCCCGTTTACTTGTGCTGTACAGTAAGTACTCGTACGAGTACCGTATTCTGCTAAAACATCCCATCCAAGTTACTTAGCTCACCAAGAGAAACCGTGCCCTGGATAGGCACGATGGCGGATAGACTACCATATACAGCATCACTTAAGACCTCGATCCGTCTGGACCCCGTAACGAAGTCGCCGCTTTGTGAAAGATGGGACTTGTCAAGTGCCAGGGGGGGGAGGGGTTGGTATCGCCTGGTGGGGCGAAAGTTCAAGGGTGCGAGTGCGAGAACAAAGAAATGGACGGAACTAGCGGATGGAAGATGAGAGAATACGGGGATAGTGCGAACTCGGGCACAGCAAGGTTAGTACATGTAGATTATGGCATTGCGGGGGTGAGGAAAAACCTTGCTGTGCTTTCAATATTATGATACTTGTCGCTGCTACTAGGATTGAAATGATCGGCTGGATTACTTGCTGGTAATCGAACGAAACAGGGCGCAGGAATAAGGCTGCCGGCCCCCACCGGGAAGAAGGAAGAAGGCTGCGGTACTTGATCGTCTCATTGGAACATTCCTCTGCACAGTACCGGTACCGGTACCGGTACTTGCACTTATGTTCTCCGCGCACAGGATCTGTTTTTCTTACTTCTTCTTTCGGTGCTAATGACGGAAGACGGGCAGTGTGCCACCCTGTTGCCCCCCTCGCTTCCTCCCCCGGAAGGTTCTGGAAGCTCCATAGTGGCACCGCCCACATTGCTGCACACGCGCGGGAGAACGTCCAAGAAATAATCTCCTCATCAAGGAAAATCGGAAAAGGCAACTACGAGGCTGCCATCAGGAGTACGAGTACAATTGTAGAGAGGGCTGCTGAGGGCTCTGTTGCCAAGGGCAAGGTCATCAAAGGTGGTATGATGGCGCAATCGCAGTTCATCCCCTCCCAGTACCGTAGTCCACCGGGTTGAAGACGCCGGAGGCCATATGTCACACGAATCCGGTACTCCCGGAATCGGGGGAATCAACACTACCGAAGTGCTCGGTGACCATCACTGTAGGCCTCTATTGAACGCGCGCAGCAAGCTGGCTACAGACTGGTGCCTTGTCGAAGCCATTGCTACAATATGGGAGGGCGTCCCCGGAAGTCTCGTTTCTAGCGAAGCGCATACACGCGCCGTATGTGCGACTGGAAACATGTAAGAGCCACGTTTTAGTGGTGGGGAGTGATGGGGCGTGGGATAGTGCCGGGATGGGAAGGGTTTGGGGTACGTGGAAGAGAGGAAGAGGGGGAGAGGGGGGAAGGGTGAAGAGGGCGGGGGGGGGGGGTGGGTGTGGCAGAATTGGGCGTTGCTGAGGAGATCGAGGGCGGAATTGTTCGGGCCTGGGAGGGACATACGGCACAGTATCATGTCATGCTCGTGTATAGAGAGATATGTTATAAAAGCTTACACTAGTTGCATGAGTTTTCTCTATGCACCAACACGTACAAGAGGAATTTCCGTACTGGTGGTATATTTACCGGTATTGGCGATACGCCAAGGGAGATATTTCCTGATTTGAATGGCGGCACCAGTGTTCTCTTTCTCTTCTTGCCTTGTTATGGTGTCAAATATAGCTTTTATCACAGTAATGCTCTGAAAGGTTGATGTAGTGGATTCTTTTGTGAAAAAGGATTGACTGCCATCGCGAGCAAAAAACACCTGCAATGCCGGCCAATGGTAGCGAATTTGCTGTGAATGTTTCTCTAGTTGCGCTAGATGCCAAGAAACAGCGGGTTCATGCATTCCACGAGTGAAGCCCCTGGTGTGGGGTAGTCTACCGTATCGAGCCAGCGTCTCCTTGACCAACAATCGACCAACCCTGCAATCTCACCATCCACTACACACGTAGCCAGCACAACCCCGACACATCACCTACCGCTCACTTTGAGCCATCGACAGTCCCTCCCCCTCAACCCGCCTCAAACGGCTTGATGCTTGGTTACCGCTGTCATGTCTTCAAAAAAATTTACAACAACGATGGCCCGCTGTCATGACGTGGATCTCGAAGACTTTGCACATGCCCGGGAAAGCTTACGACATCCCTCCAATAAGATTCCTTTTGGTGAACAAACTACTTCACATGTTTTCACCTTTGTTTATGGGTAGCTGGCCCTGGCAGAGTCCATGGGTCCTCGTCTGATAAAGCACTACAGGTTGTGATGCCTTCAAACATCCATGAGTGCGGAGTGTCTTGCATCATGGCCTTCCTCAATTATCACGCGAGCTGGTATTCAGGGGCGCATTTCGGATGCTCCCGGTTTGCTGCCATCTACTGTATATCCCGGTAGTGAAGTCCAGCTGATCCTGTTGACTGGAATTCTGTTATTTCATCGGCGGTTATGCGGGTTCGGTGAAGGCCGCACATCTAACCTTCACTGCCTCGTGTAGCTCCTGGTATGGCAAACAATCCAGAATTCTTCTCTGCTATGGACTCAGGCCAGGGAGGGTCCAGTTCTCGTCTTCTGGCAGACGCGGCTAGGCCCTGCCAAGAATGTTCAAGAGGAGCAGTACGAGCTGTGCTTCTGACAAGCCATCCGATAGGCTAACTTGGGGTCTTCTTTGGGTTCGGGAATGCCCAATCCGGGTTACCCAATGAACCCGACAAACTTTTCTCCCCCAAATTTCCCTCTTGAACCGCACTCTCTCTCGCAGGACCTTTGCTGTCACTATGTGGATGATAGCCCGGGCCTACGGAACTGGAAGACTGTATTTGCTAGGGGCAGAAAGGTGCCGGGAGGTTGGCTGCAACACTAGATTTTGTGCGAGATATTAACCTCTTTACAGTTTTAATGGTCTTGAACCATCACTCGTTCCTGATCCTGCCAAAACTGGCTATCAGGCAATGGATTCACAACAATCCTCCACACACCTCGTACTTCCGGAAGTTCAACTTTCTCTTGCGCTTCGGTCACTGCTAGTAACATGCTGGATCAGCGATACTAGGATTAATAATTGATCGAAATCGGTTCTCAAACTATCCAATTGATCGTCTGCATCTACGATCGTTTCCTTTAATGCTGGTAGTGATCTATCAGGTCCACCATCCATCCTACGTAGCTTAAGCCCACTTCTGGCTTCTCAACCTCGTGAAACTGATCGTGAGGACGCCCCATTTTCTTCGGCCACTGTGTTAGCTTGTATTTTCTTCACTCCTGTCCCTGATTGCTTTACTAATATGTCAATCTTGGGCGTAGGAGACATGTTCTACACCACCTGACCCCTCATCTCACCCTTCCATCTCTCTAGATGAATTTTCCTCCGCCTGTGGTCCATCAATTACGATTCCACTTGATCTTGCGTAGCTCCGTGTAGTGGCAGCGGTATACCTCAGAGACCACGGCTGCATACTAGCCTAGATGACTTCAAAGAAGGATCCGAGTCTGGGTTTATGTCCAATTTGCTTACTTTTTTCTTTGAATGTCCCCCCCCTTTTCCTTTCAGCGTTACTAGTTTATTCCATCCACGGGACCTTCCACTGGCTTACTTTGTATGGCTTTAGGGCGTTCTTGTATTTGCGGCCCCGATCAATGACAAGATGATAAATTCTCAATATTGCTCTGTGATAGCTTTATCACTCCCTCCTGCCCATCCTTGTTGCCGGCAGTCCGTCTGAGCGGTGTTTGGCCATTATTGCATGGTTTGGTATTGGGTTTGTCATTCTCTTTCTTTCATCCTTCTAGTAGCTGCACCATACATGTTTGCAAGCAGCCAGGCCCACCGGCCGGGCTTTTTCGGGGGATGGCCTGGCTAGAATGAGACCTGCCCGAGTGATCGGGAATGATTGATCCGATTGGGGAGTCGGATACGGTATGTGGATACGGGTGTTTGCGTGGCGGTTTTTGTGAGTGGGAGGGATATGGGGGGAGGAATCAAAGATTTCCCGCGTAGGGATTGGAGGCGTGATACGCGCGGCATGGTTTGGTGAACGTGTGTACCGGTATGGTTTATGGTTTGGTCGAGTTGAGGCTTGTATTAGGCCGCGTTCGTAAAGCTCTCATACCCTTCCTTGTACCCCAAGAGCTATACCTGCTTAACAAAGGGAGAAGGGCGGGAACCTCTTAGGTAACTGTTTTCGGATATTCCTCCCGGGATATTGTAAACTTTTGCCACAATTTGTTTTACTGAATAATAAGAAAGTAAAGGGTTATCGAAGCGTTTCCAAAGGCCGGGGTGTGTGGGGGGGCTTTGTGAACGCGGCTGTAGCTTACTGTACGCGCACTGTGGTTTTCGGAGGTATAAGAATATGATGACCGGAATCTCGTGAATAGCTTGGAAATACTGTACTAGTACC
Source organism: Tuber aestivum (assembly GCA_900010015.1). Lineage (NCBI taxonomy): Eukaryota > Fungi > Ascomycota > Pezizomycetes > Pezizales > Tuberaceae > Tuber > Tuber aestivum. The sequence goes on from LN891180.1 coordinate 51,183, forward strand.
ATAGTGTCGTGCAGGCAACGGCACGGTTTCCTGTGCCGGTACAGTACATGTACTGTCTTGTGTGCCTAATATCTCTGGCGGGGAACGGGTGAATTTTTTTTGTCAAAGCCTCCACACTCGTGCTCTTCAGGGATTTGCCTCGCATTTTTCTTTTTCTTTCCGTTGGCTCTTCCCTGAATCGTTGGAGGATACACGCCAAGCCAAGCCCCGTACTCGTATATCATACTTTCGAAAACCGCAAGAACCTGTGCCGTATCCGGCGAAAAAGTAACTCTATCCGGAAGCACAGCTACCGGTATTGCCTCCAACATGCCAACCGGAAGGGAACAGACAACGATAAAAAGACCTTGTCCAGTTTTCAGATACCGGTACCGTACTCTATGCTAGACACGGCTACCGTACTGTAACTAGTACTGAGTACAATGACCCCCGCCCGTTGGTTTATCGAAATTGAAGTGTTTCAAGCCATTAAGTTGGTTCATTACCGATCACGCGACCTCTTCAACCGCGCCGTACGAGTAGTCCTCCTTCCTCTCTGTTCCTGGAATTCTGTGAAAGATGTTTGCTCTTTGGGTTCGTTGTAATTATCGTATCTTGGCATTCCTGGACGGGTTCATCCTGGTTGGTTGAGTATGATATGGTACCGTACTATAGGATAGATAGAGCGCTTAATGGAGACTACCGCACTGCACTGCACCGCACTGAACAGTACTGTACGGTACTGTATTGTGCTAGGGGGTGGTGCGATGCGATAGTACGAGCACGGTACAAGCACTATGGTACAAAATCCCAGTATTACCGGTATGATACGTGGACGACTGCTCTTGCCGGTTGCGTAAAGTGACCGCGAGACGTCGGGCGTTCCGGAAATATACTTTTACCTGGGTTACAAATACTGGAAGTACGGCACGGTCAGTCAGGACTGTGTGTGATGGATGGTCCATTGTACTAGTATATAGTACTGTACCGTGCCCATCAATATAATTTACTTGAATACCGTAGAGCGCTCGAGGATAAAGAGAAAGAAAGCCCCCATGCTTTCCCGTCCGGTATGCACAATGCCGTGCCGGCCTGCATACATGAAATTGCTTTGGACTCGGGTTCCGGATGCGGCACTGTAGAGTACATACCTCGATCCCGGCATGCTTCTAGGGGAATAAGGTTCTGCTGTGTTTTCCTCCGGCTGGCTACGCGTAGGGATGGAGGTGTGTGTGGAGAGAGATGATCCATCTTTACTATGATGGCTATGATACGAAAGAAGCTATGTAAAGATGGGAAATACATGACTGCCAAGCTATGCTTGGACCAAACCCTAATGCCCTAACGATCATGAGGATACCCTCCAGTAACCTCCTCCAACACTACGGTGGGGGGGGGGAAGATGTGCTTCAATTAATCAATTTCTTTCTTGAATTGTTTTGAGAGTTTGTACGCGGCGTGATGCTTGATTATATCGGTAACGGCTTTGAACTCGTCTCGGGCGGTCTTTAGTGGGGGTTAGCTGTACTGCGTTGCACTTTACTGTGCTATACCAGACTCGGAGGTGATGTATGTTGGGGGTATTTTCTGGGCTGCTCACATGCCCGGCGGATGATACAAGTGATTGATAGTCGGTGAGGGGAGGTTGCCCTCCGGCCTCCAGAGCTAGCGGTGGAAGGTGTAATTTCCGCTGAACGATGGACAGGCTTCCTCTTCCGGTGTCGTCGTCACAAGTCAAAGGACCAGGCCTAACTTATCCATGCCTCGCCATGCTCTGCCCCGCTGCACTCTTCACCAAGGCATCGGAGATCTGCCCCACCTCCAGCATCAAGATCAGGCAGACAGAATGAATGAAGAGCGAAACCGTCGTATCACAAGCGATAGTTTATAATACTGCATGAATCGTTACTGCATAGCCGGTATCAACAAATCAACAACCAACTAGGGTAAACGACCGAATTCCGATTCCAATCCAATTCAATCCGATCCATGCCATATACCCATCGCCATCCGTTCGTTATCAGAAATCACCTTCATCGGTACATCATCCCCCCCCTCAAACGTTAACATGCTCCCCCCGCTTCCTCTCATCCAGCCTCTTCTCCTTTTCCATCTTTCTCGCCACCAAAATACTCAGGATTGTCGTAGTGAAGAACAAAACCCTACCCACCACCGATATATAACACCCATTAGCATCCACTCCCTCGCAAGGACAATGCAGAAAAGGAACTAACTCACACTTGAATAACAACGAACGCAACCAACAATTTCACAAGCCCAGTGTTCCTGCGTTCGTGCCGGGAATCTTGGTTAGTGGCTCTCATCCAGACAAGCTCATTCCAGAGCGGGTTCATCCAGCTGCGGCGGAAGTAGTTGTCTCTTAGCAGGATGGAGCTGGCAAGGTACCCCGCGAACATGGCAACGTCCAGGAGCGCCGCTACGAGTTGTAGGGAGTAGCCGAGGAAGAAGATGGAGATCATCGAGAGGCCGGATATTATTATGGCTAGGACCGACTGGGAGGGATCATGTTAGTAAGGGATGGGGGGGAGGGGAGGGGGGGGGCGTACAAAGACTTCGGGAACTATGAGATCCTTTGGAACGTTCCAGCCATAGTGGCGGTACTGGTCAATCATGTAGGAGATGGCTCCCACGAGGATTATGGCGAAGATGAGTTGCATTAGGCGTATTAGCCAGGTGCAGCTCTTTAACATGCCTCCTGCCATTGCTGCTTTTCTTCTTATTTTCTTCTTTGATTGGTGATTCGGAAATGTAAAAAAGGGTCAAGTTATGTTCGGCGGGTTGGATGTGGTATGATAGTTGGAGAGAACGCCGTCCCCTCATTCTTATACCGAGTATCATTCCCCTCCTCCTCCCTCCCTCCTCCCCTCGACGATAACCACACGCGTATGCTACGAGTACCTCCAGTGCGAGCGAAGGGAGGAGTCGAAAGGTTTACATCATACACACGCACGCAGTACTACCGCACCTGACCCGATCCGCCCTCCAAACAGCTTGAAAAAAAGAAAAACAAGCCTCGTTCAATCACGCTTGAGCATTCGGGCCTCGCAGAAATCAAGAAACGCTCCCTTGCTTGTGACAGCCTAATTGGCTAGCCACCACGGTGTGGCACGTGCCTAGCCACTTCCGGATAACTATCCCGCAACAGGGTTTCTCCCTGAAGCCGTTGAAGGAGGGAAAGGCGACGATATGGTACCCGAGTACCGTACTCGTAGTGGATCCAGCAGGGTTTCAGTGATGCTAGATTGATTCTTGGCTCTGGTCCACCAACATTGGTGCTGGTGGGAAGATGGAGAATTTTGTTTTCTGGCTCGCGTGCTTTTTTGTGGAGGGGTTCTTTCTTTCGCGTTGCAGGCTTGAAGCTTGGCTCCGGATAAAGGAATTGTGGGACAAGGTGTGCAACGGGTTTACTGTAAGCAGAGTTGCAGGCTGCGGTGGGTCCTGTGCTGTGCGATATCATACGACGGTATCATACTCGAGTAAACACTGGAGATCAAACGCTATTCCCCGAAGTCTTGGCACCGAGGTACGGTATGGTATACGGTGGTCTACAACGGTAATCAAGGCTTTGGAGATGCGGCACCAGCACATTACGATTCCGGACTCTCAGGGACACTTTTTGTGCATTTCACTGGGGCGCAATTGAACTCTCCGGGGCCCTTATTTTCACCCTTGAATATAATTGAGGGGGTGTCGGTAATGGGTTACGATAGTGTAGTCAATCATATCGTCGTCAGCCAACCGAGCTGACTAAGCATGATGGAACATAGCCGTCGCCGGCACCCCAGGGGAATTTACTTTGGATAGGGGCGATATCTTATTGAAATGTACCGGAATCAGGCACCTGGGCCAATCTGGACTACCCGGTGCGGAAGAAAACAGGGGTGCCCTTATGATTGGGGTTTAATAGCAATTATGGTGGTGACAAGCCTCATCGTGAGTGCCGCCTGAGCTGAATCGGAAGTAGATATCGTGGACTGATAGTGGCGATAACGTAGACGGAAACCTCACGTGGCCGACGATCTATCATGTCGTGATATCGGGATCAAGGCTTTCCGATATTGCTATTTTCTTCGCTCTGCATCTCCCACACTTTCTCCTCTTCCATGCTTCCCTTCCCCTTCGCCCCCTCCCCCAGCGCGCTCTTGGGATTCCCCTTCTCAACGAAATCGAACCCCTTGAACCCTCCGGTAAACCTCTTTCTCAGCCTCGAGATTATATCTGCCCCACCCTCAACACCCCCAAAAGAACCCCCCGTATCCTCCTCTAGCCCTCCGCTCTCCTTCTCCACCTCGGCCGAGCCCATAACGAATGCCCTTTTACCCAGCAGGTTGGAGGAGCGTATGGCGTGGGTACAACTCTCGGTCCGTATGTACCCCGCGTGCGGGAATCTACTCTCCAACGCTCGGACCGTAACCCTGGTGCCGGGGATCTCAAGCGGCGATGCGGATAGTAGTGAGGAGCCGGCGTTTGTGGACGAGAAGAGTACGTGTGCGCGGGGCGCGGGCATTTTGGTCGTTATGTCGTGCTAATAATGTGCGTGAGACCTGCGATACTAGGGAAAGAAAGAGAGGACAGTGGGGGGGGGGGAATACTCGGACTATCCGGAACATGTCTATTTTTCCAAAGTTTTCTAGCGCTTTATAGACCAGTTGGGATTCGGCGATGTTTCGCGGGGGCGGTATCAGTTGGAGGTAGACGCTGTTGAGGGGGTTTACTGGGTGAGCCACCTTCATTTCACCGTGCCGCTCGTGGGAATTGGGGGGTTGGTGGGATCCTGGGAGGCGGTGATGGTGAGTATTGTACTTGGTCGGGGACTTGGTGGGGTGAAACGCTTGCCCGAGAGCCGGGAAAAACACGCGGCTTGGGGTTGGTTGGGGTTAGGGTTCCAACGGGTTTTTGGGAAGCGCCATCAATCATCACTCGACTAGATACCGGTGGATGATGATGCTCCATACGTCTCAAAGCGGTGTGAAGCCATATGGAGACTCCTGTAAGTTAACCAGGTTCCGCCCCCCGACTTGATGTTCTACACCCTCGGCACAAGACTAATCTCGGCGGATGTGTTGTAACATCGTTCGTCTAGAGCCTACTTAGGAAATACTTCCGCCAAGCGTGGGCGCCTTGGATCCTCGGATAGGAGTAAGTTATTCTTTCACGACACATGGTCCGAGTACTTTCCTTAGATTTGCTCCAATAATTGAGCCAATTCGTCAATCTTCTACCCAGGCTCCGTTTGCTTTTACTCCCGTCACATTGGAGACATCAGTGCACTCTATATTTCCGCAAAAGCCAATAGGTTCAAACAACGGTTATAAACGCTCGCTTGGGGGGGGGCCTTCATGTGGCGGGGTTTCTCTTTGGCGTAGGCTACGGCTGCCGATAGTGTGGGGATTATTGCGCATTTGGGAATGTGCGGGGAAGGATATTGTTCTACGGGCAATGAGAGGTTCCGTATCGATGTTTGTCGAGTGGGATGTAAGTTGGCAGTCTCCGCTCCGGTTCCCCGCTACCCCCCAAAAACCACCGTACCTCCGACGAGTCGCTTGGGGAGTGTTGGGAGGGCTAATCAGCGAAGTATTGAGTCGTCCTAGGCATGCAGGGGGTGCGTACCGTATGCTGTAACGGGTGTCTGCCTCATAATGCTCCCCGCATATCGGATTGCCAATACCTATAGCACTGGATTTCATATCGAGGGCCAGTGAATGGGGAAATATGGACTTCGCTGAGGCCTGATAGAACTACAAAGGTAAACTATATCCTTTCAGTGCGCTGCCTAAAGACGGGGGAAAAAGTGAGTGGTGTCATAGAAGAAATCTAGTGGCTAATCAAAGAGACAAAAAAAGAGAAACCTGCCAGTTTTAGGACGAGCCCTTGGAGGCCGTGGGGGGGTTTTCCACCGCCCTTTTTTCCATCAACAAACCGTTCGTATGTACTAGTATATAGTGTTCACTAGAGTTTGCGAGTAGCGGCGGACCGCTATCCTCCCGCCCTGGTTCCTCATCTTCGTCCCTGACCACTCGCAAGCTGTGATTTACACGGATCCAGGCCCAGATGCCTTCCAACTTAGTGGGCACGCGGCACTCTAACCTCATCTTAGCACATCACGGAAATTCCCGGCATGCTAGAGCAGCGGCAGCCAACCCCTTCCATCCCTAAGCCCCGGAAACACCAATCCTCCGCACTCGAGTACTCGTACGCGCTATCCATTGAACCATCCTTCATACAGTACACTGCTCACGGAATGATCAATTCGATGGAGGGAGGCTTGTGTACCCTGCGGAATAACCGGATATCCGGGGCTGACAGCCCGCTGCCTGCCGTTAAAGCAGGTATGCCAATCAATGAGAAGACTTAAACTGTGTATTAGTTCTCGCAATTTCAACCATTTCAACAGTTCCAAACTGGTAGGGGGGGGTCCACCACCGCCTGGCGGGGGCTGTTGAGAGTTATGAGCGGGACCAGACGGCCTCTATCATAGTAGTACGAGTACGAGTACATCAAGGACTGTGATATCTCCGGACAGCCAAATTTTGGCCCGACAGCGGGCTCTACTGTACGAGTAGTGCTGGGTGAGACCGTGGCTTTCGGGGTGGTCTGGAGGGGCGTGGGAGGATACCGCCCGGGATGAGTGATGTTTCGTGATTTCGGCTCTGCTTACTGGTATATCTGCTGCAAAGATTGAGCAAGCAGGTTGGATGGATGAACCGAGTGGGGAACTCGAGGTTCAAATTTGTGAATGTGCCTTCTTCTCAGGAAGAGCTAGGGTATCTATAATTCTATCCCCTACGGTAGTCCGTCGTCTGTTGAGTCCAACATATGGTATCATCCTTAGGGAGATAGTGAGGTCTGGAAAGTATCCTTGCTCAATTGGTAATGAATTACTGGAATTTCAAACTGGTACTTTGTCCCGCTCGTCTCTTGGTGAAGTATTTACCGGGAGGAGCAAGATATACAGACCAACGATGAGTAGATAAGAGAAAGCAACGACGGTAATGAGCTAAACAAACCAATTTCCCACTATCCAAATAACTTTCATTTGATGAACTCCGTGGGTGGGTCGCACCGTAGGAGTTCTTGATGCCAATTTTGTGCCGTAACGAGGCAATGCCGGTGTGAGCATTCATGGCTATGATAAGATGCTTGTCATCAGCCCCAGGAGAGTTAGCCAAGGAGTTTCCGCGGACGGTAAGGGTAACTCACTAACTCACTAGTTTACAATACCCGCAGAGGGTCCGAGCCATAGATTTTCTCGGGGGTGGAGGCGTCGCGCCTTCTCCCGGCCATTTAAATGGTCAAACATGGCGTCGACAGCGGCATGGCCTCTATGTGCCGTGATGTTCCCCGATTTTGTTGTCCGAGCAGTCTGCTTTATTAAGCTTGTCTCACCTAAATGTGCTGATGGACCGATTTCGCACCAGATTGTGCTCCTTCGGTGAGGGCCTCGGAGGGATCACTTGACCCCAAAGTTCGGCAATCTCGTGCGTGGTGAGTTTCTCCTTGCGTGAGGCGTTATCAGTGTTACTTGCAGCAACGGTCTGGAGGCCCTGGCGGCCCCACATAGGGACAGCTGAAGGCACTGGACCGGACAATGCCACTACAGGTACCGTATCGTACGGGTACAGTACTGTAAGAACTCGAATAATTGGTACTCGTTCTAGGACGTTGGACTTGCCTTTACTGGCACGGTCGGGCATATTTCTGTCTTAAGCTGGGGCCCAGGGGCTCGGTTTTCGCAGTGTTTTGACCCCCTATCCGGGAGAGGGGATTTTGAACGTCTTAGCGCGAGTGCCAATTATTCGAGTCATTACGGTACGTGATTGACAGTCCGTCTAGTGCAGTGGCTTATGAGGACGGCCCCTCAAGGTGAGACAATATTTTGCAGGCCAAGTGCCAGGGCCGCGGACGATTGTAGAGGACTGCAGACTTTCTCTCGAGGGCTGTAGGGATCGGTCAGGATCCATGAGGATCTCTAGTGTGCTGAGGGGATCGGCGAGGGACTATGGGAGTCCGTGGGGCTCTGTGAATTTTGGCGAATTAGAAGCATCGAGGAGAGGGGACCGTGGGGACTACTTACTATACCTAACGATGTGAATCATGTATGCGAAGGGTTGTGGAGTGCCGGGATTTTGTTGCCTTTTCTTCTTCTTCTTTTCCCCATGGTTTTGGATATTTACGAGTACTTGCACACTCGTAATAACTTTACTTTGCCTCTTTTGCAGCAATATTTGTCTGCCCTACTGGTACACATCCTCCGTTACTTAGATTCTCACCACTAGGACATTGTACGCCGCCAGATTTTCAAGCTGTTGGATCTAGAGTTTGTCCGCAGAGTATACTAGGCTTTTTCAACCAGTGTCATACTCTACTAAAGTTGTCTCGGGAGTATATCGGGAAAGCGGAAACGCATAGGAGCCCTCGGGGCACAGTGCACAGCGCTTAACCAAGCTTTATTTGAGTAGATATGGTGGCACTTGAGTACAGTGGCATGGTAACATGCAATGAACCTTACTTGAGTAGTGAGACTCGGCGAAGTTCGAAGCCTGAGCTGCGTATCTAACCTCCCGAAAGGACATCTCCCCGACATGACTTGAGTTTTCTTCCACCTCGGTTTTGTGGTTAGACTACACTCGACTTTCCTCACATCTCCTCCGCCAGTCTTACAGCTTTGTAGCTGTGCCATATTCAACTATAGTACGCCCCTTTCTCACAATTTGTCATTCTCCCGAGGGTTTCTCTCCTTCCGAGGGGTTTCATCCTTTCCTCTCCTCCGGGTTCCTGTTTTTTTCTTTCCTTCCGAGGTCAGTGTTCCTCACGATCCTGTTCAAGATTTAATGCAGTGCTCGAGCCTGGTTGTGTTAGTGGTCACATAGTATCACTCGCTAAACTCTGGGTGAAAATCAGAATGTGAACCTTTATATCAACTCAATTCACTATAGCCTAGAGCGACAGCTATAATAGGCAATAAATACAAGTTTCCTAGTCCAGCACAGCCTTCCGGATTGCAAAGAATCCATCATCCCATTCCTGTTCCTGTTTTCCCAATTCCTGCCATGAATGCTAATAAACATTCCCCAAATTCTACCTCCCACATCGACAGCATTCCCATATCAATTCCAACCATCACATATACAAGAATGATACCAACAAGCTCATTCCAACCTGGACGGAGGATATGTTCCAAATTTAAATATGTGAAGACAAATCTCCAAATTCTGCTCTGAACATATTAGTTTTCAACTTCGCTGACCCCCTTAACGTACGTAAATCAATCTAGCGCTGTATGTTTCTGGAAATTCCGATTGATTTCAACCGCTAAGGATTCCCCATTTCCATCTAACCTGCTCCCCGATCCTCAACCTCATGAGTCCAGCTAGATTTGGGAGTAAAGTGGGAAACTGTACTAGGAACCCCTACTCCAAGTCAGGTCAGGAAAGGTATGCGCAAAGTGCTTCCCGGCATGGGAAAATTCAGAATTATTAAATTTCTTTCTCCCTTGCCTACTAATTCCTCCCCCACATACAAGGTAATCCCAGAGATACCAGTGTCTTCCCTCCTTTTCCTTACCGATTTGAAGAGAAAAGTACAATCGTTTGCAAAATCTCGAGCTTAGCTCCAATACGTCTCATACAAAAATCTAGATGAGCCCGAGTCGGCTCGGCTCGGGGTATACGTAAGCCCGCAAGGAACAAGCTCCTAGGTTTTCATGTGACGCCGACACCGTCATTCTTTCAGCTCTCCCCTTCTTCCGTCCCCTTCCTATCGTATATTCCCCGGCTCAAGGGTGCGGACCAACTCCTGCGCATGCAGTATCACAGAAAATCAAACTTTTTTCACTTTCCTAGGCACACAATCGCACAAACTGTGAGTGATAATTCATGACCACTCTGCCCCTAGCTCTTCACGCAGGATTTCAAAACCGCAGGCACTATGTTACTTTTATATAGGGTAGGGACGGTAGCGCCCCCGGGAATGCAGTCAAGCGATATCCGCTCGTGTAGTCCATCAACCCAGCGTACATCGCAGACACAATTAGCGAAATCCGGAACCCATCCTACAAGGAACGTCAACTGCCAAAGATCCTAGACTGAATCTCCATTCCTCCCTGGTTCCTGGACCAAACTAGTGCCCGGGAAAGCATCAAGCCCCCAGAGTGCTGTACATTCGCCCTCGCAGCAGGGCTCCGTGCACTTTCACATGGTAACGAAAGGACGGGGGTTATGGATGGGCTGTTTCCGGGCGTACATAATACTCACGGGCAGGGAGGGGTATTTATGAGCTAAAGTGTGGGACACATGCAACTAAGGAACTGGCTATGGCTGTTTAAAACGAAGGGGACGATAGAAGACTGACGTTTCGCGTTGCCTTGGAGGTTTTTGCTGCATCAGTTTTGTCAATTTTGGAGAAAAGAATTCTTCATCCCTCGCACAGTGCAGATCAGTATCATAGTAGTAATTCACCAAACACGGGTGCGTTGAGAATTACTGTGGGGGGACGTTGTGGTATAGTACAGTAGTAATTTATATTCGAGGAGTTTACTCACTACTGAGCAATCTGGATCTACTTTTTTAAGGATTTTTTTTTTCCCCCCTGAGTGAGGGGTAGAAAGGGAGGACGGAAAGTGTGGTGACGCTTTTTGATGAGCGCGGTATCGATTAATGTGGTTTACGCTAGCCACATGAGATAGACAGACTATTATATTAGACTACCTCAGCAGAGTATCTGACTTGGACCGCGATTACGGCTACGAGGGAAGGAGAAGGAACTCTTCGGGTCCACAGAGGAGGTATCAATATTGATAGATGTTGTTTTTTGCTGATTCCCTGTCCGCTAAGACAATTGTCCGAATTTTCCATTCAAGGGGCGGTAGCACCCTCCCCCCTGCAAGAGTCTCATGGGAAATTTCCTAGGAAAGATTCCCAGCAACTGGAAACTTCAATGGTGTTCCTTCTCCACATCGCTGTTCACGATCTTTTACTGTTTATAGTCATATACCGTACATGTATTGTACCTTACGCAATTCAAGGATTTGACCTGAAAAATATTTGACTTTAGTCTTCATGGTTTTTTCTTCTTTTATTAAACTAAATCATGGCATCTAGACCATCCCAATACGACAACGGACGTCTGTAGGTTCGAGAAGACCAGTTGTCATCGAAAAAACCACCTTGTATTCCTCCCCGTAAGTATTCAATCCAACCGCCAACAGTGCAGCACCCCACCATGGCTCTAGAGGGAACTCCCTCTCATTCACCGACAAAGACCCCTCTGCCTCCGCTTCACCTTCCCAGATTGGGCTGAACCGCACAAGGAAGGATTCAATCCCCCTTCCAGATCCGGACCGGGAACCTGATTAGCCGGTGACTTGAGAGCAACAGACAAATCACCAACTACGCTCTGTGCGCTGAACGCTTGGACACGTCAATCTGAACACGTCAAGCCTTCCAGAATACTATCCTACATGTAAAATCTGTTTATCCAAAAACTCCAGATTTGGAAGAGTTGTCTATATATCGCCTATCGGCTTAGCTACTTGCAGGTAGCTGATTAGCTAGTTAGTGTACAAGAAGGTTAGAAGGTTAGAGATAATAATAACAAAATAAAATGAAAAATGTGGCTTGATGCTATGTGGATAATGAGATGTTGGGTGGTGTTCCAGGGGGGGTTTTTTTTTTGATGCCCTGGCGGTGTTAGCAGCCATAGAAGTGGCGACGAGGAGGGTAATATCGGAGCTGAGCATCTTGGGGGGTTTCCGGCAGCAAGTGGGCTCTGGGAGATCAAGGGGGTTGGGCTCACTATGTCTGGACCAAGCTTGATGAACGCCGGCCGCTCGGCGCTAGTGGGTCTCTGAGTTAATGTGTGTAATTCGTGGGAGTTTGTGGGTGGGGGGGTAGGTGGCGGATTGACGCCACCAACCGCGATTGCGAGATGTGCAGGTGGAGGTGGACACGAGTGAGATCATGTCCATGTGCGTAGCTGATAATTGTTCTGAGGGCGGGCATTGTGATCTTGGGCGGAGCGCGCTTGGTATAGCTTGAGGAATGTATGGTTCAGGAGAGCTCTCAACACTGACCAGATCCAAGATGTGTGCAATATGTGGCCTTACTAGCAGCGACAGGTCATAAGGGAAGGGTGATGAGGATAACCGCAGTATGGCTTGATAGGGTGGTGATAATTGTCACACTTTCTCCTGCATTACACAATTCAGTACCTTCAACCAAAGCAGTAACACCAATCATCGACTCGCTTCCACCCCTCCCCCTTTCCCCCCTTCTCTGCCCCTATCGTATCGCCGCTAGATTTCCTATCCCTGCCACATCCCTCTCCAAAACTTCCAGCCCGCCTCGCCCCCATCCCAAACGTCAAAGTATTACGAGGCACCTAACAATCCAATCCCAATTACCCCACCCCCTGTATCGGCAGACACGGAATACCATTTGAGAGCTCTAACCTCGTCCCGGCAAGCCAGCCCCACCTGACGATCCTGTGGCAGCCTGACCACAAACCTCATCTCGCAGAACCGAATTACTACCCACCCACCTCATCTAAATCCGTAGATCTCCATCCGTGCTGCGGTGCCTAACGCACGCTTCTTCTGGGCGTCCACTCCATTCCTCCGCCTAGCCTAGCATGCGCGCTCAAAGGCGAATGACGACCGCGGGGGTCTCAGGCGCTATGGGGGCAGGCTGTGGCGGCGAGTGATGATTTATGACTGTGCGGGAAAGGTTTGTTGGTAGTGGTAGGCCCAGGTGGGAGAGGAATAGGGTGGAGTACCTCGATCCGGTTCTGAGGGTTTCTGGGTTGGATACTCCAGACGCCTGCGCGGGCTTTGGGGAGTTGGAATGACCCGGTCTAGCCCAGGGCAAGGCGAGCGGGTCGAGTGTGAGAGTGGTAGTCCTCAGGCGAGCCTTGCGAGATGGGGTGCATGGTGATCAAAGTGAAGTGAGTGAGTACTGCAAATAAGTAAGGTTCTCTCTCCGCCATTATTAGCCCTAGTCGGCAATCTGACATCCCACATCTGTATCGCGCCGCCTGCTGATATGTTGCCGGAGATGTCCGGATATCGTCAGGCTAGAGCCTGATCCCACAGTGCATCGTGTTATAGCACCGGTTGGCCACATGGGCAGGGTGCAACGCCCTGTTGCGCCTAGAGCGTTCCGGGGAATCTGTCACGGTCGAGCACTCACCCAATTAAATTTACCTTACCGGGTAGGTTAAATGAAGGAAAACCCAAAATAGAGCCCTGCCGCCATCACTTCGGACTCCACAAGAACCAACGTGCTCGTGGAGTTCCCAGTATTTATGTATACCAGATTCGCGGTCTGCGCTGCGTGTACAAGAGGTCTAGCAATGATAGACACTCCAATTTCACCAGCGGCGAAAACCTCAGCTGATCAATGTGGGCTCTGTAGATTCGGTATTACATCCGAGCCTCCCTACCCGCCGGTCCGTCCCAAACCCCGCCTTCGCCACTTGCAGATCGGAATTCGCGAATGGATCGTCGGAACGGCTGCGACGATGCGCTACCGATGAATAAAGCCTCAAGGCTCGTATTCGCAGCCTTCTCGTCGATAGCCTCAGTGGCGTAAGATGAAGAGACGAGAAGAGAAAAGAAAAAAAGATAGGGCACAAGACAGCGTGCAAATCACACCCTGAGCACTCCACGTTTGACCTCGTCTCCCCATCGGCAAATGTTATTCATTCACCGTCGATCCGATTTGACCGTGTTCACAATTCACTCCCACCCACCCCCTGAATGCCGTACCCGAGTTGAAGAGCAGGAAAGGGCGGACGAGTAAGTTTTTTTTTTTTTTTTTTTAAAAAAAAGAAAAAAACCGCAGCTCAATCGGACATAACATGAATTTCAATACCCTTGCGGTGGGGAAGGGGGTACAAAGGAGGAGGAAGGAAGGAAAAAAAAAGGGGCGGGGAGGTGTTATGCAAGCCATGCTCGGAGAGAATAACCTTCACCTGCATTCACCTATGTTCCCAACGTGACACAAGCCCCATATCAGGAAGTCTACTCGATAAACGAGCAAGATCTACAAGTAGAAACCGCCGTACCTACCTACCGCATCGTGCTCTTCGCGATAACTGCCGTCGCTTGATGTTTGAGGCTGCAGCTTATACTCCCTGGCACAATACCGTCCAGGGCGATACGGTGCTCTACGAGCTATTCTACCGTACCGGTGCAGCACCAGTGCTGTGCTCTACTGTGTTGGTCCAGAGAAAAGTGGGGCGGTTTTCGTCCACGGCAGTTTGTCACTGCCGATGTGGGTACCGGTACTCGTACTATCGTATCATAGCTTATTCTATCATATCGTACTCCCCCCCGGCAAAAGATCGCCGGACTGGCTTCTTAGGATCCAGCTATTTTTCCTTTTATCCCGCCCCCCTGTGTGCCGACTTTGTGGGAACTTGTTATTGCTGCGGGGAAGGATGGAAGGAGGGAAGTCCTGTCTTGAGTTTGGGATCGACCGGCCCTTCCTTGACTTTTCTTTTCGGTTTCGGACGCCGGGTGGATGGGTGGATGCGAGTGGGAAAGGGAAGGAGCTTTCTCCCTCTTCGCTTTGGCTTTGAGTCGAAGTTGGATTTGAATTTTGTCTTTATCGGTAGCAGTGATATCTACATGTACGAATGGCTGGGGGATGAAAGGGGGAAGGAAAAAAAAAAAAAGTACAATCGTATTGTGCTGTGGTTCAATTCGATACCGGTATTTTGACATTTCAAACTTATTCGACTTCATTTTTATTTCCGAGATGTAAGAAAAGATAGAAAAAAAGAGCAAAAATGACTCCCATCCCATCCAACCCTCTAAAAACTCCCTACCTTAAAAACAGTAGCAAAAGTAAAAGCCGAGCGAAGATAAACGGAAAGAGAGAAGTGAAAAGAAAAAGAGAAAAAGCAAAACGCCCCAAGTAACACCCCCTCCCGCAGCCCCCGCACGCAATGTATAAGATGCGATAAATCGGAATAAATGCAGAGTGAAGGGAGGAAAAGAGAGAAGAAGGAAAAAGAGGAAAAACAATAGGAAACCCCGTTCCGAGAATGTAGTTGTGGTGATGGTGGTAATAATATGAGGGAAAAAAAGATCAGAATGGAATGCAGAGTAAAGTAACATAAAGAAGCGCCCGCCTATTTATCATGTCCATGCTGAGATACCAAGAAGGAAAGCGAGACGAGAGGAAATGGAGAAATGGAGAGGGAGCTACTCCGACTCCCCCCCACTCCCCCTCCTAAAGCTCTTCCTGGCCCGCTTCTTCCCCACCCCACCAACGGCACCCTTCCTCTTCCCCGGCACTCCGGCCCCTCCGCCACAGCCCTTCTCACCGATACTCCCCTTCCCAGACTTCTTTTTCGCAGTAAGCACCCCCGCGCTGCTGGGTAGGGACATCCTCCGCCCGCCCCTTCCAACTTTTCCCCCGTCCGTCCCATCGCCCGAACCCCCAAAGCTCCCGCCCCGGGACACGACTTCGCTGACCAGTCTTTCCAGACAGCGCATCTGTGCGTCCGACGTCTGCAATCGTGCTAGTATTTGCCGCTGGAAGCGTACACATGGCTGCGTGTCCGCGCTCGGGGTCGTTGGCGAGGAGATTGTGCTGTGCGGTGGAGATGGGGGGAGGAGAGCTTGTGGTGGTGGGGGTGTTATGGATAGCATGGTCAGGTGCGCCGAGAGGGATTTTGGCGGTGGGGGGTCGTAGGGGCTCAACGGGGGGGTTGCGGGTCGGTGGTAGAAGGGCGATGGAGGCGATTTTGTAAAGGAGAAGTTTTCGAACATTTTGTGTTCGTCTCAAGTCAACTTATTTGTATGGTGTTTGGAGGAGAAGATGGAGGGTGGATTTCCGTGTATCTGGTCCGTGCTCGGATGGTGTTTGTTTTCTGATCCCTTTTCTTTGGGGTTGATAGGTGGAGCGGTGGATAAGCGGCAGCGGCTCCTGTGTTATTTCTATCTTCCCTCTTTTCGTGTTGTGATGGTGGTGGGCGATGAGGAGGGGGGAACTCTGGTTTAAGTATCCGTAATCAGGGGTGAGTAATTGCCACCATCCACCATCCACCATCCACCCCTACCCTGCCCGTTTGGTTTAAAAATCGTTTGGTGGAGGAGGAGGGATGGTGTGGTCCGCAGGGGGGGGGAGGTATGTGCACGGTGGAAGGGGTGTGGTACAGTACACACTTACAGTAGGACGGTACTGTAATGTGGAAGAAGGTGTGTCCGCCCGTGTCCGTGTCCGTGTGGGTGGGTTCTTCTGCTTATGGGGTGGAATGAGTGGGTGGGACAAGGCCAAAAGGACTGATGGTGGGGAGCACCCGGGTTCCTTCGAGTCATGATTCAGCTGCTGAATGACGTTGGTGATTGGCCCGTGGCGCGGGATTGCGCCTCTCTTGGGCGGATCGTGAGGCGCTTTAAGAGGAGATGATTTTCCTTTGTCAGGCAGCAGGTGACGAAATTTCATGATGATTGTAACCTGGGAACTATAACAAGAAACTTCTCCTCCATCGCGGACCCCTCAAGGTTTCTCGAGTTCTCGCGGAAACACCCAGACAAAGTTCCCTTCCTTCCAGAACCCTCTCCAGAAAATTCCCTCGTTCCCGGCGGCGGCACAAGGGTAAACCTCTCAAAAGCCACGTCTACCTCTTCACGTGTCCAACGTGGCAATTCTCGAACCCTTCCTATTTAGTGCTAGCACTCCACTCTATCTCCTCCTCCATCCGACAACGCGACAGGAGCTCTCATGGAGGCGGTTTGCTGGTTCGCCGTCTTTCTCACCCCGCAACGGCAGACGTGTTCTCGTTCATTTCGCCCGTTCAACAATCAAAGACAAGGAGGAGGAGGAGAGAAAAAATCCCGAAGACGACCATCTTCCCCGCCAGCACTGTTTCCTTTGGGCGCTCGGGCCCATTCCCATATTCTCACTTTCCCGGTATGACTTGACTTGAAACGGGCCTCCGTCCGGGATTTTCTCTTTGGCTGGAGGAGTCGCCCTTCCCGGACCCTTACTCTAACTAGAACAGGGTTCGTTCTGTTCGGGAACACCGTACGATATTAGACTTTTTAGACAAACGGCGGTTCCCCAGCATAAGCAGAGGGGAGAAATGAGTGACAGCAAACATGATCCGGAACAACTTGTTCGGGTTCGCTGACGGCCATTGACTGGATGGGGTAAAAGTGACGTTCCTGAGCGCTGACAGCCAACAGGCCACCGGAGACTCGCTCCCATCCAAAAAGATAGACATCTAAGCAGCTCCACTTTACTACATTCTAGAATATTCTATCGCTGGCAAGCCGTGCCGGGGTCTTAACGCGAATTTCCAATTGCCTAGATACTCGAGTACCGTATTTCATCGGTCGAAATCGTGGTACTGTACCGTACACTGCTACCGGCGCATTCCGGGGACCCCCGGAAACTCTTGAAGCCGGCAGGTGACATCTCACGCCAACCATCAGGATTCGACCGCAAATGACGTATTCGGTGTAAAGAAAGAAAATTTCGGATTTGCTCTCTAGCCAACAGAAAATTTTCCGGCGCTTCAGAGCGGCTTTCCGATGTTCGCCGACATCCATCTCGTACTAGTTTGGATTGTCCGATCCGCTCTTGTACGAGCAGTTTCGTTAAGGCCGATCTTTTTTTGGGTAGGCAGATTACCGAGATCTAAATCTCCAGAACCTCAGGCTGATGGTGGTGCCAACTGGTAGCCCTAACCCTGGTCGGGTTTTGTATTGGGCCTTCGGGTGCGTGCTGGAGGAGAGTGGCATTACTGGGGTGCGAGTGAGTGCCTTGTTGTCGAATGTTTGGATGGAAGGTTGTCTGTCGGTTACCGCTAGAAGGTTTGGGTTGGCGTTCGCTGTCCATCCATGGCATAGGTTGAGGGTTTTCTGTTTCTTATAGATAGATTATGATGAGTTGGATGGAATAACATGCTCATGTTAACGCCATCAAACAATTCATGGGAGGGATATATGCTGCCCAACGATCGTTCGGGGATATGCTGGCATTTTTTGAAATCTCAAGTTATCCGAAGCGCGCCCGACCGAACTGCCAAAAGCAGGAGAGAAAGAGTCCCTCGACCGGAAACACACCCACGCTAAGCTCGAAAGCGAATCACAAATCTCTAGTAGTCTGGGATACTCGGAATTCTGTTCAAGAAACAGGCGGGGATGCGGAGGGGTGAAAGCAGTATGACCGCGTCATCGG
Source organism: Tuber aestivum (assembly GCA_900010015.1). Taxonomy (NCBI): domain Eukaryota; kingdom Fungi; phylum Ascomycota; class Pezizomycetes; order Pezizales; family Tuberaceae; genus Tuber; species Tuber aestivum. The sequence goes on from LN891180.1 coordinate 69,374, forward strand.
GCCTCACTCGTCCCGATCGTGACCGCAACCCTCCGCAGCCCGCCCGCTTCGGCAGAACAGCGCCTCAACCTTTGCGGCACAATGGCGGGCAATGTCTTATTAACCCCACACCCATTTGGTGTTCGTGGAACCGTTGCAACGGTCGCGAGGCGTTCCCCCCCTGATTATATGCGTTGCACCGCCCCCCTGGGCGGCTAGGATGCCGCTAGCTATCGCAATGACCGTGGAACCTCAATGAATTCGCGGGGCGACGCCAGGCAGTAAGTAAGACGCACTCTCCGGCTCTCGCGAGAGTGGCTGGGGAAATATAATTAGAGTCATTTTCTTCACCAGACTGATTCGACGGGGCCCACAGTTCAGGTTGGCGGAAATGAATGGAAAGGATTTTAAAGTTTGTGGAAGGTTTTGGCGACAAATAAGGTTGCGCACCAGTAAGACTGCTCGTACTTGAAGAGTGCATCCTTCAGCCTTAGGCAGTGATTTCTTTTTTTTTCCCTTTTGACGCGGAAGTGGGGAGAAGGTGTGTCTGTATCAATGAGGGATCGCCCTATGGTGGAGGTTGCGTGAGTGCTTCCTGGTTTATTCGCTGTTAAGTTTTTGTGGGTGGTTAGTCTCAACTGAAATATGGTATTGCTGGTGGTTTTCTAGGTCCAGGGGGCTGTGGTTAGATGCTCACCTATGATTGGGAAGACTGGCTGAATAATGATTCTCCACAACTTTGAATCGGGGTCAACGACACGTGTAGCATGACTACCGTAAATAGATTATTCCTGGAAGGGCCCCACGAGCGCTGCATCGTCCGGATGAGAATTGTCGCTCTACCTGACGCTGTTGAGGAAGCGGGGGGGTATGTTCATTACTGATATTGCCTGATCTCCGATGCTTCCTCATCCTGAGCATCGGTGTGTTATTCGGCCACGCAGGGGTCAGAGGGGGGAACCGATTTATTGATCGATCGCGTGCCAGCTTCTTCGCAGTATTATACCATCGCCTCTGACGGTTTTCCTGACTTACCAATGGACCCATCAAATTCTGCGGGCTCTCTATGGGGCAACCTATTCCGGGGGAGGTTGGCAATAAGAGTGCCCCCGGGGCTCCCCGTCCTTGGCACACAGGATCGCAGGAGGATTCGACCACCTGCTCATAGGGAGATGCTGTAACCATGCGGGTGCACGGTAATATTCCAGAGCGCCTGAGGGGGCATGGGCTCCCTAGTGTAGAGTGGTGGTCAAGTAGGGGTGTCTGGGGACTGGAACGTAGGGCCAGAGATACCGCGAGAAAAAAAACAAACAGGTGAAACAGTAATCCAGAACCCGAGGTCTCAGCTACCGGTACTGCGCTCGTACAACTGGGAGCTCGGGCACTCTGAATGGTGGCCAAACCTGGTCTCCTAACGGGCCACCTTACGTGCGCTCCAAAACCCCCACAACTTCGGACAAACTCGCATTGGTCTTGTGCCGGGAGTAACAGCTCCCAGAAGGTATCATGGATCCCTTATGGATCCCCTTGCACACCATGAGTAATGTTCCAGTGCGAGGTTTGGGGTGATACTAAGCTGAACGCCAAGCGATTTATCTCCCGCTTATTGAAATTTTCGAGGGGACTGGGGGGATCACATGCGCACACTGTTTATTCATGAGTCGTGTGTGGGCACCGCAGGTTTTTTAGCCAGAAAGGGTGCGGGACAGAGAGAAAATTCCGGGATCCTCGCCCCGCCGCACGAGAGAGCATGCAGAAGGTGAGAGTGATGACGGGAAATAAACTAGGTCGGGTTTGGAGAAACTAGTGGGGATAGGAGCTAAGTCTGGGTAGTCTCTGCAGTGCCTTTAGATGTACGAGTACAGTAGATGGACACTCTGCATTTGCCCCCCGGGATTTGCCAGACCGGCGGAATATCTTCCTATCAATAAGTTGCTCGAACATCCCGAGCTCTGGTTCTCAGGAGACGAGATTCCTCATCGTTGGCACTCGGCTACCGGTAGTAGTCCCACGACAAACATGTTACACTGCCATCTCACCATTCACTACATATCGATACCGGATACCGGTGGTACCCCTCTCCTTTCCCAACCTCACACCATCTCCTCATCCCCTTCATGTCCACTGCCCCCAAACCGAACCCAACCCCAACCCCACCAATCCACCTCCGCCCCTCTCCACTCGATCGCTGGAAAACGATATCCTACCCTTCAACTCAAGTCCCACCCGTCCACGTTAGACTACCACCACCGTGGCTTAGTATAGAATCCGACACCTGTCACTAGTGACCCATACCGCCTAGACTGGACGCGGTCGCCGGCCGTCCTAGGCTTTCCGGGTTTTGTAGAGGCAGCAGGGTGAAGGGAGGATTGGGGGTGGGGGTAGACGTATTCGGACCTATCCTGATCCCCATCTCCTGGCAAGGCATCCGCTGCTGGCCGGGCGCAATGGGAGGGAGAGAGGAAGGAGGAGAAAAAGAGAGCTAAAGCCAGATTTATGGATATTGCTGAGTCGGCTGAATATACGAAGAAAGCTTACAGCGGGTTCTCCGCATGCGTGTATCTAGGAACTGGGTGTTGCTGGGCTGAGGGTCTCAGACTCGTACAATAGGAGCAAGTGGTTTCCAACTCCTTGGATGTTTCACCGAGCCTGCATTAATCAGAGTGTCCTAGCACAAGCACAAGAGCTGTGCTGTGAAAAAAAAAAGTGGCCAACATGCTAGCGATTCGGGTTTGAATAATATCTTTCCGGGGAGGGGTGGTGCCGGTAAAAAAAAAAAAAATTTAAACTAGGGTAAAGGAGACTATTCATGGTTGGCTAGGACCTTTATTTTGGCTGCTTATCGTGAAAACAGTACAAAAATCCACCCCCGTCCGCAAAGTTCTCGTAACCTCTGATGTATCGCGAGGTCTTGGCAGTCTTCTAGCCGAAGATGGCAGAAGCTAGTGCATTTCCTAACAAAGAATGTGAAAATCCTCTGGGGGATTTGCTGTTACCCGATTAAAAAAACATCTCTCGGGGAAGAGTCCTGCCCGGTTTGCTATTCGGGACCGGAGTTGGCGAGAACCCACGGACGGGGGTGTCCATTACGCTACAATATAAATGTTCCAGGCTCCCAGTCAGAAAAAAGTGGTCGAGTGAGAATACGTGAGCCATGTGTTAAGCATCCTACCCTAATAACAAGCTGGAGTAACCAGATGAGGGAATTTAATGGAGAGCTTCAAATTCTCTCTACTCCCCATAATAGTTGAATCCGCGCGCTGGAAATCAGGAACTCCTATGTCCCTACTCTTTAGCTATGTTTGAACTTTTCGGTAGTTCGTGCGCAGTCATCATTGTTGATATGGCTTGCGTGCTAGGACACTGTTTGCTGGGGCGTTGTAATGAATGGATTGAATCCATTTCGCTACTCGTGTTGTTTGTGTCGGAATCGATAGGGATAGTGTGTTGTGGTTGGTCATGGAAGGCACGGGAAGGATGTTAGAAGGACAAAGTTTTATTGGAAGTCATGGGAGTACGTTTCAGTGTCTGGAAGTATCATAGATTTGTTTGAAGGTTGGAAGAGGATTCTAGAGATATGCCTTTCCGTTGTTATCACGGAAGTGGACAATGACAGAGGAACTTGGGCATGTTTGGAATTATGGAGATGGGTGCCGTGATCCATGGAGGGATTGGGTTGCTTTGATGATTTTTTACTTATACACCTGTCATTACCGATTAGTTAGAGAAAGAACGCAAGACGAAGTATGCACCTTTCCTAGATATCCCACCACAGCGAGTCTCTATCCTATTCTTTTCCTTTACCACTGCGCATTCTGATAGGAGCCTGTCCCAACAGTTTGTACACGGAAGACCTAATATTGTGGGATGGGTGCTCATTGCCCCCCCGGGACAAGTCAAACTTGGAGCTTTATACTCCGGGGCCAAACGGCCCTAGCCACTCTGAGTCCTATACTCACAGATGTTGGACTTCATGGCAAACCATTTGTTGAATACACGAAGTTCCATCCTCTCTAGCGGTGTCCATACCTACAAATTTGGGGGCAAGAGAACCTCTGAGTTAGTGGTGCCTTCTCGCTTGACATTCGCGCGAAAGTTTGTTACTCCTAACCCTCCTTTCCCTCTCTTTCCACCCCTTTCTTCCTTCATTTTTCTATTTAGTCTTTCTTCAGGGAGTTTTTATTGAGCCCCCCCTGAAAAGGACAAATACTAGCTTGGTTCAGATAGCAAAAAGAAACCAAGAAGAATATCTTCTTGTAACACCCGTAAAAAGAAGGAGAACAGATACCTGAATAGATGGAGAAACGGAATAACGGCACGATCCTTTGGCTGTTCTCGACTCACAATCTCTCCAATTCCAAATACGGTAGGCTTCTTGATTCACACAAATCGTAGGAAAAGCCTTCACAGTTCGATGTTCGATGTTCGTTGTTCGACGCACTCAATTCGCACGATCTCGTTTCGCGGGGGAGAACTTACAGGAAAAGGTTCATACAGGTCCCTCGCAAATACTTTCACACCCCTTTGCTTAAAAAGGCCAGTCACACAACAAGAACCCTAAATACCATGCAAAGCCCTCAGCAAAACAAACAGGTATGATACGGGATACATCACTCATGGTATTTCAAGGTAAACGGAAAAAAACAAACAGAAAAAAACTTCCACAAACCTTTGCCTCCACAGTACCCTATCGGCCGCATATCACCAGGGACCATAATGGCTTTCAGTTCCACCCGCCGCTCCAACAAATTTACTTCCGTCAGGTGACGGATCACCCCAGGGTAGCCCAGGGATCATAACTCACTGCACCCGCCCCCTTTGTTTCCCGGGCCCTTATGACCCCATATCCCCCTTGGTAGGACAAAACTTTAGTTTGAGAGGAGAAGGTTCCGACTATTTAGCAACCCATTTCGGAGCACGGTCGGGAGTGTATGCAGGGGTTCAAGGACTGGTATTCAGGGACCGGGGAGCATTTAGTTCCCTGGCCGTTAGCGAAGGGGGACTCACGATGCGAATCCCGATCAGGAATTTCCTCCATTTCAAGCGAGCTCTGCTGTTGATAGAGATGAAATGCAAGGCCGCTTCACCTGTGCTTCTTTAAATCATTTACTCATAGCAGCAGGTTTCTGAGATATGCGTATGACCCGTCAACCTCGACATTCACGGTCCAATGCATGCCTGACCCTGTACATGAATCAGTTGTGTCTACAATCTTAACAGGGCTTAGTTCGGTATCTCCTGGTCTTCCAGGAGAAATTCGGGGCAGGATTAAAGCGGTAGCAAACGAAAACTTCCTCGGTTTTGAGGTCAATGTTCCCAACCGTCCGGGGGCCCGGCGGGGCCCCACGGGGGACTGCCAAGAGCCCTGGACGGGATGGGACGGCCATGTGCAGTCCGTCTCAGGAGGTGAAAGTGGAGGACGGCTGTCTTTAGGTATGACGACGGGCCCTACGGGGTGAAACATTGTTGGTAAGGGGGACGGTGGGGGATTACCAGGGACCACGGAGAACTACGGGGAACTGTAGGAGGACTCCGGGGACTGCGGGGGCCCACGGGGAACAACGTATTATACCACAAAGAACCCCAGAAATGGTTGAAACCTTGTGGTTGACAAGGTCATTTTGTTCATAGGATTTCGGGCAGCAGGACGGCAGTCCTCCGTAGTCCGTCCTAGCACTGCCGAAAAGACGGACTGCCGGCTGTAATCCGTCCTGTCCTACCCCAAAGACAGACGGACCGGACTGTTGGGGACACTGTTTAAAGGTGTGTATAAGGGGTCGGAGAGAGTCCCAGGTACTACGCTGAAAGTCAAAGATGCTACTGGAATTGAGGTGAAGTCTGTCCTTGGGGTTGGCATCGCGAAGACATACGACATGCTGGTTCAGGATGCTAGGATGTGGCTCGAGGGCCAAAAGGCTGTTGGTGTGGTTCTGCTTGTAAAGATGCAGGAGGGCCTAGGCTACCGGTACCCGGCCCGAAACCTAGGCGATGAAGAGTTTTCTGGGCTGGAATTTGACCAGATGGACGAGGTCGACATTCAAGAATTCACTCTCTAGGGCCCGTATGGGCCAGCAGTTTACAAGGGCTTGGTTTGGGCAGGGAGGATTACCGGGTTCATCGAGATCTGGAAACGAGACCCTGTGTCTAGGTTGGCCGATTTTACTGGCGGTCTTGTCGTGAGTTATTGCGTGGGGCCGACATAGAAGTTCATGCTGACCTACCTAGGACCTTATTGATGCCGCTAAAGCGCTACGGGGGGTGTTTCGGCTGGGCGAGCTCCTTGATGTCGCTCCTGGGGATGACGATGAAATCCTCTTTGATTGGCAACGCAGTCTCGCGATATGGGAGGCTATATTCATGAGCTAGCAGCCTATCGATATGATTGGATGCTCGGGGGCCGTGAGGGATGGCTGGATATAAGAGACCGTGCTTATCAACCTTCCTCTCCCCCGGGCTCTTCACAGCGGCCGATTGGTCCTTTGTGATGGTAGTACAATCTTGCCGTGGGACAAAGGCAGAGATGCAAGAGCATGTAGATGTATAGGCGGCTGTGTGTGACGGCGTTAGTCTGGAGGCATGTGTGAAGGTCAGGGAGTGAGTTATCTGTATGGGGCTATACCCTAGTTGTGGTGTTTGTATGGGGTTCTACTCCGGTGGAGGCATTGTCTATATATATGGGCCATTGGTTGGCTGTTTGTCTGATCATCGAGCATCTTCTCTCCTCTCCTCCGATCTAGGGGACGAACGAACACATTTTTCTTTCTACTGCCATCACTTTGTACCTAGGGTTGTTCTTCATCACTTCTTGCGGGGATGGGCATTGTTAGAACATATTGCGCCGTGTTTTCTCATAACGAATTCCTGTTATTAATGGTGAAGCTTACTCTCCTCTAGTAACTTTGCAACACCGATTGAGCCTCCACATACTATGGAATGAAATCAAAAACTTTCTTCTGAACATTCCATGTCTCCGCCATCTCTATCCTTCACGACGCTAGCCTCCCGTGAGTATAGTGTTAGACACGATTACTATGCTTCTAGTACTGTACTTTCGATCAACGCGCCCAAGCTTGAGGGGTCTGATCAGGTTTACTAAGATATGGACCAACCTCCAACACCTGTCTAACACCCGGGCAATCGCAGTTTCGGAACAGACCGATGGCGTGTCATGGGCGTGCTAATGGCTACTAACCAAAGATACCACTCGAGAAAATTAGAACAGGTATAAGAATAATGTAGGCACCCTAAGTGCTAGAAAGAGAAAACAGCCCGAATCTCCTCCGAGTTTGGCGCTTTGTTCACGGACCGAATCTCACAGCGTCGTGCAAGCCGTAGGCGGGTGGGGGGGAATCGAAAGAAAAAACGAGGAATCAAGCACGCGACGCTTGTCTGTAGCCATTAATAGCTTACTCTACGAGTACACAACTTATTGCATACCGCCGACACTGTATCACGCCGGGAATCACGGACATGGCTATGATATCATACCGGTATCTCGAGAACCCACGAGAGTTGATGTTGCTCGCCGGGTGAGTACTGTACAGCGTTTATCGCTGGGAAAGGCCGATTGATCAAGGTTCGCAGCGATCAGCAGAGCTAAACCAGACTCGCGATATTCCTCCCCGCGGAGGCTGACTGGTTGTATGATGCCCGGGAATCCAGATCGGTCTCTCTCTCCCTTTCTACCCCACTATACGGTAAGGTTGATCAAAGGCCTTGTGAGTTGTTGACAACCCTTCGCTCTGACATCTCCATTGAGATCTAGAGTGACCCTTCCTTTATATATAGGTTCTCGGTGAACGGCGCCTGGGAGTTCGGTAAGTTAGTGTGCCATATCGTATCGTATTTACCGTGCTCTGTGTCTGACATGTAAACTTAGCGCTGGAGGAAATATTGGTGGGTATGCGAGTGAGGGGTTGTGATCGAGGTGGGGGGGGGAGGGAAAGGGTAGAGTTTAAGTTAATGGAGGTTGCATGAGCACGGCATTGCGTATGGTATTGGCGGGGGGGGGGGGGGGGGGGTATTGCATGTAGTGCCTAGGACTTTGCCAGGTGTCTTTTGATCCGATGTACTGTACCGTCTTTCTGAGGTGTCTGGATGGGGAGGGGAATTGGGGTGTCGCAAGGCACCTTGCAAGTGGTCCAATTTGAGCCGGTAGTGCTGAGGATAAATGCACTATAATACCTTCTGCTCGACTCATAACTAGACCGTTCACCACCCCGCTCTCGCTCAAAAGGCGGACGCCGAAGGTTTCCCCGGGGGGGTAGGAAATGTTGTAAATGAGGCAGTTGTAGTTATACTTGACTGAATCCCTTGTCTCGAGTTGGCTAAAACTTTTCGAGTTAATACTTGTGTCTCTGGGGTTTCCACAATGCTTATGGAAGTGGTTGCTGCTGGTGGTCATCAAGAGAGAGATAGAGAGAGAGAAATGCGGTAGTCTCAGGATCGACTCATGATGTATGTGTGTGTGGGATCCTGCTCAAACATTCGGTTGGGGAGGTTTTATCCCCCCACCCCTCCGCAGATTGTCCAAATTTTCTGAGCCGATTGGGCGCTTGGGATTTATATCCGGGGCATGTGGACTTGAGCACGGGTTGGGTGGATCATGGTGCTTGTTTTCGGGTTGGTAGTGCATTGCCTAAACCTACTCGTATGATACTGCACTCGAGCGCAGTTTTAAGATACGCAAGTGGCTGGCTGCTGCGAACGTTTCATGGGGGTTTCGGAGATTCACAGGATGGTTGTCCGTTGGGCTGGTCGAATCCGTAGCCAGGCACGCTAAACCTGTCCTGGAACCGCCTGAGCTTCGTGATTTGCAATATTGAAACTTGCTGGGGGTTCTGAGTCGCTTAGGCGCTGAGAAAAGAGAAAAATCTGATTTTCTGCCCAAGTTTAGCTAACTGTAGCCAAATCTGGCCTTAATAGTGCACCTGCCTACGAATTTGACCGTTTGGACGCCCAATGAATAAAGATGTGAGGATAATTTGCGGAATTTGCAAGCTCTTTCACCTCTATTTCCCGTATCCCACTTTTCGCCTTCCTGTTTGGAGTGGTAATTATGGGGTGAAACCTTAAGGCACATAGTTTCATCGTTCCTGTTGGCTGGAATTTAAGGCTTCAAAGGCGTAAAGTATGATACCAGTGTTACCATTTTTAGGTTTTTAACTGCTCTATCTTAAGTCTGGGGCCAATGGCGAAAATGTGACAGTCGTTTTTACAGTTTCTTTCCTTTGTTGGCATCTATTGGGGGTATTTCGTATTCTGCCTGCTTTTGGTGTTTTGGGAAGCATGTGTGGTTGGACCTACAGCAGAGGAACTATAGGATTGGATAGTGTTTCTTTTGTTAGTACTTTGGGCCTTCACACCGTAACTTAGACTGAATATGATGGGTTAGCCATGGCCTTGTATCTCCATCAATCTGCTAGACTTAAAAAAAATAAAAAAAAATATGCGGAATCGGTATTTATGATGCCACCCAGATGCTGAAATTAGTGGTACAATGCCTTCCACGCCCCCGAGCGCTGCTCCCTAGAGTCAGTAGGTAGAGGTCCGGGAGACTACCCTATTCTCTGAAGTAATGTTAATCTATACGCACTACAGCCCCATACCTTCCAAGATCCTAACTTCCTCACCCTGCCGTCTCAACAACTCTCTCATCTTCATCAAGTACTCCTCCTCCTCACCTTCGGGGCACACCGCCTCTTCTGAGATCTCTTGTTGCTCCTTTCCAATGCCCAACAGCCCAAGCCTATCACCTGCCCATACCAATATCTTTCCATCCCCGCCCCGCAGGGGCTTCACCCGCCGAATGACATCACCCCCATCCTCACCCACATTCCATATACCAGAGGAGGTTCTCCCCCCACCCTCAACCCAATGCTCACGAATCACTGTTCTGGCATCCCTTTCGAAAAAGCTTATACACCCCTCTGCATTACCTGTAACCAGGTAACTCCCGTGTGACGCTACAGTGAGGATTTTGCTTCTGGCGGCAGTTTGCCGGTTTTTAACAACAGGGGATAGTGATCCTGGACCGGGATATATCTCTAGTGTTCCTTTACCATTGTATTCTCCGCATGCGGCAACACCCGAAGTACCAATAGTTGTTAACCCGCAGAGCCGGGCGCCGGAATGGATTGTTGAGGTGAGCTTTGGCCAAGCTCGACGGTCGTATGACAATAGTGACGGGAATCGGCCGGCTACCTTTATACTTGAGCCGGAGTGAAGGATGGATAAGGGTCCGGGCTGAAAGAGATGGGCGTGGGCAGGTAGGGGAGAATTTGGCGACACCCTGGAATCGTGCATATGTAGGGTTAGGGTAGTGCCTATTGTCAAGGGGTATGGGGAGGAGGTTTGAGAAAGCGACATGATAGCGAATGGGAAGCGGTGGGTTGAGATTCTTTTCAGAGATATCAAATCCTAACCAAGTCAGCGATAGGAGATTACGATATTGGGTCCAGTAGCACTTACGATCTCAACCAAGCCATCCTCTCCAGCAACCCATATCCTGCCCGCCGTTGCATCGATGGAAACACCATCCACGATCCCCGCTTCTCGTATCTTCTTCTGTTGATCCTCAAGGGCTGGCGCTCTCTTCTTTTGCGAAAATATCAACCCCCTTTCAGATTTTCCAACTTCCTTGGCAGCGTAATCATCCTGTAAACTCCAGATCTTGACGCTTCCGTCAGATGATGCCGAAACGATCATGTCATCCTCAACACTCCCGCCCCTCGATGGGAATGCCCCGATACCCTTCACCTCGTTTCCCATAGTCGGGGAGCCAGTCCCAACCCAGCGCATCCTCATAGGGGCATTACGGAATCTGTATTCAGTGTACCAATCTATGGTGGCACATTCTACATCGGAGAGGGGTGCTCGAGGGGGAGTTAGTACGGTGAGAGACGAGCCTTCGCGGTACGAACAGAGCGATCGCCAGAGAGTCGGGTCAAGTCGAGTTAGGGTTCGTAGGCGATGACAGGTTGCGTGGAGCGGAATAACGTCCTTCGGGGGTAGGTCTTTCTGGGTCAGCAGTCAATAGGAAGGGTATCGGGAAAGGGCTTACGGGAGATTATCTCAACGAGCAATTCGTCGGGCAGACATAACAAAAACCGAGCCTTCCTAGGTCTCTCGATAGTCATGAGGGGTGCTGGGATGGTGGCAGTGATTGGGAGGGGAAAACTCAATTATTGTAGTGACTATGGTGATTTGTGGGGGGGGGGAGGATTGCAGCTGCGGTCGGGTTCTCTGGCGGGGATTGGGGGGGGGGGGTAAGCTCTTGTCTTGTGGGTTAGTATGATAATTGAGTGGAGTTCGTAAGCGGATAGCCGAAGCGAGGGAACAAACATTGGAGAGGGGGGAAGAGAACAGTAGAGCGCAGTACGAGTATTGAAGGGAGGGAGACAGGAGAAGACGAGAGGGGAGAGGGGCTCCCTGCGGGAAACTGCAGAAGTGCAGCGGTAGGCTAACGCGAAAATTGATCCAATAGCGATACGTCTCGGTCCAAGAGGGAGCACGATAAGAACAAATCCAAAGGGTAAGAGAAACGGGTCGTGTAAACGGTCGGGTGAGAGCGGCGGTGGTACAGTATTGACCGACGAAGCCTGTTTCGATTCGAGACTTCGTATTCCGGGGGCCAGACTATCTGGCTTATGTAGGGGAAGGGAGGTGGGGAGCAATAGATTAACCGCAAAGTAGCAAAGTAGCCTACTCGGTACCGGTAGTTAAAGTTCTTGATTTCTCTTTCACCCTCTCTTCACTTCTGTCTTTTTTTTTTCCCCTTTTTCCTTTTTCCTTCTTTCTCTTTTTGGCCCCAGCAAATGTAGCCTTCTCTCGTGGGTGGAACTGGATGGGACAAAGGTCCGGAGGGGGCAGAAAGTAAGTTACTCATAGAGTGGATGGGAGAAGGAAACGAGCCAAAGCCCGAGCCGCAGCAGACCAAAAGCCCATTCGACTTGGCGATCGCCGGAAGCGGCTCGCGGTTGCTACACCGGTTCACGTGTTGTGATTGGATTGATAAGCTCAAGTTTCTCCCTTTTATCGAGACCATGGCTGACTGACTGCCGTGAGGCACGGCTAATTTACCATCATTGGCCGAGTCGGAACAGCACGTGATGACTTTTATCGATACGGTATGGTGAACTATTTGGTGGAATCCATCATTGACAGGACCCTTTTACTCTTCCTACTCGCTTATACCGCCCCTCCTTCTTCACCCCTATATTCTCTCATCTCACCTCATCCCCCCTTTCCCCCAGCTACCTTATTTCCATCCTCTCCTCCCACCTCTGCTCACAATCCCCCCTCCCCTCCCCTCTCCCACTCTGGAATGCGCTGGGGGCTCTGATACAGATCTTGGTGTCTCCTCTAATGACAGCCGTACCCCGTTTGGTATCTGTAGGTGCGATCCTCAAGTCCCAGACTCGATTGAAGGGTCTACTTCTACGCTGTTCACCCGGATGCGTGCATTAGGTGATTCCCGACCGGAGGTCACCCTTGTGAATTCTCCTGGTGATGCCACGGGCACTTCCTCATATTATGGTGATGGTGTGTCTCGGAGTGGTGTAGGTCGGCAAGGCTTGGTGGCGAATGCCGTGTTGAATTCATCATCCTCTGGATTTCTTGCTTTCGGGAGTATTTCACAGCGCTCTGTGCCCGATTCGGCTTTCGTGAATAATATCCCAATGTCAGCTTCTTATTCACAAATTTCTCGGCCCAACGTACACACGGGGTATTTGAACGGACGGGGGCTGGATATAGTTTCCTGTCCTGGTGAAGCCTTTCGAGCACAGAATGATGATGATTTAGGGGATTCGTCGAGTGATGATGCCGAAGAAGACCCCCAGATTACTGATGGGGGGCTCTATCCTGAGGGGATTCGGAAAAGGATTCTTGATAGACCTCCTTCTGAGCCGATTTCGACAGCGGACCCTATTGTGGCTGTTGTTTACGATGGCACCTCTGGTTCCCGGCACTCCATGCACCTCACCCCTGGCCTTTTTGCGCGTAAATTGGTTCTTCGGGAGAACGCAAACCCAGTAAAGACCCCGCCCAACTCGATCGGAACACCGCAGCCCCTCATGGATATTACTCAACCGACTCCAGAGGCGTGGTGCAAGGAGGGAGCTAATACTACTGCTACCGGTACGGGGGCTGATGCTGAATCCTTAAGGTCTGATGATTATGGGTATGCAAACAGTATTGTTCTAGGGGTTGTCCTGGAGGGGGTTTCCTCCCTAGAGGATTCCCGATCCACTATTGGAGAAAAATCGCTACGGGTCATGGCTTTAAGGGATTCCCAGGAGAGATGGTTTCGTTCCTAAAGTTATAACTCACCATGCCCACCTTCAGCAGCACGTTCAGACTCTGGGGTTGAGGAAGAGACCGCTGACATAACATCCCCTGATAGGGCCCGCCGATCCTTATGCCGAGTGCCAAATAGTAGTGAGCTAGGGCGGCAAGACCCAAGCCCTGAAGTGTCCATTAGGTTTGCGGAATGTGCCCCGGCTGGGGTTGCAAATTAGACCGTTATTCCACAATCTGCCGGCTCTTTGCACCGGGTAATTTGCGACCTGGAAGGTATCATATGTTTTGGCAGGCGCTTAGATTGGTAGGCAGGACGGTAGCTCATTCACGGGCTGTTCTGAATAAAAGAGATGCCGGTCTAGTCCGAGGTGGAAGCGCAAGGAGTCCCGTCGCTACACCCGCAACAAGCGCCGGACATGGCAGTGGCTCGGGGTCTTTCAAATTGCTAATGAACTTGGGCAGTGACGGAATCCTCACACTGCCCACTGAAGCTCTCGAAACAACAGAAACCACCAACACGAGCACCGTCGTTGCTCGCAACCACGATAGCGGGTTTGTCGATTATCAAGGAGGATATAGGCAAAGAACGGAAGGAGATCCGTATCCGGAACCGGATACTGGAGCCCTCCGAGCTGCTCGAGATCGAGATGTGCATCGCAAAGTACATTTTCAATTTATTTGTAGAGAAAGTCGGCCTTCTTGGGATGTAGGCCCCGCGGACGGAAGGCCACATGTACCAGGGGTGGTTGGGCCGCTCGAGGGGCGTCCCGGGACACTCGAAAGCCGGAGAGATACAGGTTTTGCGGACAGCGGACTGGACGGCCAGATCGAGGAGTCAGCCTGTAGTAATCTGTATACAGGGGGGTGGGATTGGAGCCTACGAAAAAAGAGAATTGCGGCGGCAATTGCTTGCTTAATTCCAGGGCTTTTGGGGTTCGTAGTGGGGTGCTACTTTGGTGAGGCAGCAGCTATATAAGGGAGTCTTCAAACGAGCAGGAATATTGTCGCACTAGGAAATGCTTGTTTCCTTGTCGGTGTAGCCTTATCGGGGTTGGTTTTCTGGCCGCTTCCCCTTTTGCATGGTACGAAGCTATATATGCTGGTATCTTTGGCACTTATGGCACCTTTATAGCTTTCGTAGGCGCTTTCACTGCCACCACATACAACTCTTGGACAACGTGCGGGCGAATCTATGCTACCATTTGTGGCCGCTCGCCTGTTTTCAGAAGCATATCCGGCATTATCATGGGATTTACTGGCCTAACTTCTTCCGCGACGATTCTTGATATGTTTGGGCCAGACACTGGGACATGCTGCCGGGTTGGACCAATATCACCTAGTGCCTGGAGGTGAGGGGGGTGCTAGGGTAGGGGTGTGGTTGGGTATTTGGGCATGGTTTTTTTTTGTGGCCTTCCTTGGCATTGGTGATATTTGGGAAACCACCTCAATGGTGGTGGTGGGAAGTTTGGGCCGGATTGAAAATGATAGGGAGGATGTGCGGACAAGCCGGATTTCTCATTCTGGGGGGATACACGGCCTGGGTTATGGGACAAGTGACTGTGATCATGAATGTTAATATGTGGAACCCGTCGTTTGTGAATACCTGCTAACCCCCAGAAGCTCTTTGTGCGCCTTGTCTCCTATAACTACAAATTTAAATCAATCGATGTTGGCTTGGCCGTCCTTGCCCTCCCTATTGCCTCTCTTCTTTCAATACCATTCCAACTCTCAGATTTCTCCCTTTGTAACTTTCGGGGTCTTGCCGGTCATGCAGGACGCTCAGCAACGGCCCATTCCAGCAAGGGTCAACATCGCTATCGTGGCTCACTTTTCTTTTCTACCCTACTCCTTCCCACATCAAGTTTAGATTTTACTATATCTGTTACTGGCCCTTCGGCGCGCTTTATGATACCGGTAGCCTTCGCTGCTGTTGCATTTTTCTCCGGAACACTCGCTCTTGCCGAATGCCACCTCATATTATAGGATAATTGGGACCTTAGTGACCTACTAGCGGCCAGGCTTGCTCGATCTGGTAGTGTTTTAAACGGTGCAAGCTAGGGGGGACGACCACATGGAACTAGTAGACCTGTTGTGCTTGAGGACCCAGGAGCTGCAGGATTCATGATATTGCATCCGGAGATTAGCGCGGGTATGGCGGTATTTCATTCACTCTCACTGATTCTAGCTGCCTTGGGTGTTGGAGTCTCCGGCTTTGTTGAGCAAACCATTGGTGCAAGGAACGGTGTAGCGATATGGGTTGGAGTGGGCTTCTTCATAACGGCAGGACTCGGGAGTGTTTTGTGGAGAGGCCGGAGGCTCAGGGTTTTGGTCCCTGGAGAGGGGGTTACGTCTGAGAGATTGTGCCTTGTAGGGTTGTTGCAGAGGGGGAACTGGACGAGGTGGAGTGAGGCGGGGGGTGGATGGGGGGATGAGATTGGGGAATAGTGTGTAGGAAGGATTGCACCGCTGAGTTGAGTTACGGTCATCCTTGCGATTCCTTGTTGTAATGTGTTTTGTTGGATACTCGAGTACACTGGGAATAGTGTTTGTTTGCATTGCCCCTGGCTACGATCATGTTGCCGCCGCCCTCGGTAGTACAGCGCGAGTCCATGGCTTTTTCTGGCCTGAGATCATTCACCCGGCCCAGCGCATCGGTCGCAAAAACTATCGACGGCGATCCCGGATCGTAGGTGAGACGATGGGGGGGGGGGCAACCTATTGTAGAAGCTGGTCTCATATAGTGTTTCCCAATACCCACCTACGGGTCCCGATCCTAGCACTAGTATTGTTAAATACACCTCTCCTAACCCCGATCCTTCTCTCCCCCTGCTTAGCTCACGATATATCATGAAAGCTCACTCGTCACGCCCGCAACAACAGCAAAACCCTTGGAATTTGTGTTGGCGGCCCCGATCGCATAATTGTGGTAGCGCCCCCTCATCACCATGAGTGATGCCCTGTGACTGAACGCGTTACCTCTCTTGTATAAGTACCACTGAAGGCATCGATTCCCCTCCTCCTCCCTTCTTATTCCCTTCTTATTCCCTGCTAAACATGCACATCTGATCGCTCAATAAGCGCAGAAACCTCGACTCCATTCCAGCTTGTTTCGGAAAATTCGAATGTATAGCGGGATCGTACAGTACATTCCGACACGAGGGGAGGGGGGTAATTTTGGCATGGAGAAACCGGGGAATGTCAATAGAAATAGCAGCAACAACTTTGTTCCCCCCGTAAGTCTGATTGCTCGGAGCGTCCGTCGCACAAGAGGTGCCATAGAGAACTGCGGTGGCTGTGCTGCGGTCGGTCCCGTCGCCTTATTTTAAGAATATGACTTCTCGCACTGAGGGCTGTATTCCTCTTCTGTTATTTGTAGGGCTAGGGTGCGTAGAGGCTGTTGAATGAATTTTTTCTTAGTTTTTGTTTGGGGATTTGCTTGATTGGTGGGGCGGTGTGGTTGGTGGGAGGTAATTAGGTTAACGTACCCGATGGCATAGCGAAAAATATGGTACAACGAAAAATCCCGACAAGCGATACCAACAGAGCGGTTTAATAAAATGAAACCCAAATCAAGCAAATAACAAGCAGTTAGGAAGAGCTATTACTACAAGAATTATGTGAAATCCAATTTGAATCTGCCTCCTCCTATTTAGTAGCCAGTTTTCGCTGTTTTTCAACAATTTTTCCTTGTACCATATTTTTCGCTATGCCATCGGGTACGTTACCGTATGTGTTCTTGAGGTGGGTATGGGAGATGAAGTTTTGGTTGTGGTTATTAACTGGGAGGGGGGGTTTGAGTGTGTTTATTATTATTATTATTGGATTTGATTTGATTGGAGGATATTGGGCGCTTTCGGCTCTTTGTTCACTGCGCTTTTGTGATCGAGTTGGCGCTTATTATCGTAACTGCTGAATTGTAGCACTCGGCGGGGGATGGGTTATGGGGGTTGCTTATACGGTAGTGGCAGGGCTTGGATTGAGAGTGCTGGGGTTGTGTCGTGAGTCCGTTGTTGGGGAAGACTGTTCCGGACTCAAGTGGGTTCCTAGATAATTTCGTAGAGTTGCCGCGGAGCGGTATGCGCGGGTATAGTAGGTTTAGTTTTTTTCGTACTCTGTGGGGTGGGGGAGGAACCCCAATCTAGAAAGATATAATAGAGGTAACTCCTCAGGTTGGTTATTTCGGTTATGAAACATTGTTGATTTTGGCACGCTCTCTAGATTACTGTAGAGGAGAGAGATTGTGATGCGATGTGTTGTGCAATAAATAGCGCAACGGTGCGGTGTGAGGAATACGGTAAGTTAACTCAGGGCTTCAGTGTTTATTACTGAGAAAGGTATTTCCAAACACTTCATTATCTAGTTCGTTGCTCTCGTCTCCTTCGCCCCCCCCATTAACTGAACTATCGTAACGGTAAAGGTAATGGTAGATGTAAAGCAGAGTCAAAGAGATTCCAATCCATCCATTATCCACCACACATGCCTCTCTTCCTTCACGAATGTCCCTATTCCTCCATACATTCCCGTGAAGGCAAAGGAAATACCTGTCAGGGGAACCTTCTCCGTAGAGCACGGGAAGGGAAGAGTTCCAGGACGATCCACAACACCCCCGAATGATCCCCATACCCCCGTCACTTCCAAGCCCATTCACAACATCTCATAGTTTTTCCATCCTCTAACGTCTATAATTTTGGGTTAAAGCTGGACAGCTCGGTATTTCGTAGATCCCTCTAGAATGTAGCGGGTAATCCTGAAAACCTCCCGGTCCCTCCCCTTCGGGTTCTTCCCCTTGGCTTTGCGAAAAATTGCCGCTGTGCATACCGAGGATGTCTTGTTAAACCCCTCCATTTTGTTTCTGAAAGGGTGGGGTACTTTTGTTACATGCTCCACTCTCGCACCACCCAAGTAGAGTACGGTACTTGCACTTGTACGGTACGGTACCGGTAGCGGTTGGGCTGTGCAAAGACTCCTGTAACCGGGCACAAATGTTGTATTACCGTGACGGTGAGTCAGGCGGGTTGAGTCTATTCTGACAACAGCATATCTTCTCCCCTTTCCCTTTGCTTACCTGTTCGAATCGTGGGGTAGAGTTTACTCGCGGATTTTTTGAGTTGGGGAGTTATCGTTCTGGGGGATATGGTTCAGCTCTTGATACTATTAGGTATTATACCTCGGAACCCTGGAGAAGAGAAATTTATGGCGTTGAAATTTTCTTTCAGAGTAGAATGTTGTTATTGCTTCGCTGGCACTCTCTCCCTCCTCGTTAAAATAGGAAAACTAGAGGTCCCGGGACAAGTTGCCCCTCTCCAGGTTAGTGGTGCAGTGGCGATGAGGCTAATGGTAGGGATTCGTGGGTGTGTGGGGGGGGGCGGGAAGCGGAGTCGGGAGTGCCCGTAGGAGTGAATTGGCTTGCGAGTGAGCTATGCTCGAATCCCCTTCTGTAGAAGTTTCATAAAGCCCGAGCCTCTGAATCCAGCCAAAGAGAAAGCGAACCTAGTATAACATTATGTTTCTGTGATACCAACACTGCCTACTGTTCTCCTGAATTTTTCCTTTTCCTTTTTGTGCCTTTCAACTGATTCGCGTCATGTCTGGCCCACCCCCTGTCCAGTTTCTATTCATGGGCTGCTTGCGATCTGGTGCCAACTCTTCCCAGTGGCCTGAGGATCACTGGGAGAGGCGAGAGCTACGAGAGAGAGAGAGATAGGATTAGACTACTATGAAAGCTGCTGATGTAGTGAGCTGGAGAACTCCCGGCAGGATCTGGAAGGGGTTTAGAAGTGGTCTTGGCATATTCTCCCGCCACAATCAACAGTCAACGAGTTTCCAAAATCTGAACCATGATGCTGTCTCCGGGGGGGGGCTCGAGTTGAAATTTTCCGAAACCTAGTAACCTGTATCTAATTGGTCAACTGTGCTTAAGCCACAACAACGTTCGATACATTGAACTCTATTTCAACAATGCACGAAATGGGGAGAGACAAACTGCTGCGCGGTGCTATCCCATGAAAAACCATTTCTTGCTCGTATTTATTCGGTTTAACATGTGTAATTTCATTCACCTAGAATGACGGTGAAATCTTTTTTTGCAAGGGCTGCCCGGCTTGCCTTGCAAACAGGGAATTGAAGTACTGTACTGTACGGGCACAGTGCTTCCACGAGCACTGCAGATCCCTTTCTCCACCTGAGCTATACTCGTACCATGCTATAATTAGGCTCTAATGAAGTGGCCGGTTTGGATTTTCTACTGGTGATTGTAGTGATTCGCCAGCAGCTGCAGGACCCTCATTAGATGGTTGTGCAATGACATTTGCTTCCTTCCAGGAGTGGAAGGTCGGTCGGTGGAAACCTGGGAATGCGAGTGCCGAATAATACGGTAGTCATTGGGTCAGCACTACCGGTAGGTTGCTTGAGAGGCGGCTCTCCGACCATTTGGGGTAAGGATTCTGCGTGCCAAACGCCTTGCAGTACAGTAAGCGCTCGCTGCAACACAGGAGAAGCGCTGGCTGTGGTGAAACTCGGCTATGGCATGAGAAACTCTTCTGCACGTCTGCGACCGAGGATCAGCGGGGTGCTGTTGGGAATAGTAGTTGACACGCCACCCATCACGATAAAATAGCAAATAGCCCTTGAATATTATAACTCAGGTCTCTGGAATATATATCCCCCCCGATACGACCTGCGGAAGAGAAGGGGGGGGTATTAGTGCCTTACATTGTCATATTCCATCCGGGGCCAGCCACCACCCTTCATGTCTTCTCACCAACACAGGATGGGCGACACGGCGTTAGCTTCGTCCTCCGGAGAGGGTGGTTCTGGCATTGGCCTCAGAAACGGCAGTAACCACAACCGAACCGGAAGACCTACCCGGGGTCCAGCGTACAATCCGCTACAACGGCACCCTAGCAATTCAAGCCTGTCTTCCGAGAATGAAGATGGGAACTCGAGATCAGAACCGCACTACTCCCTCACCGGCCCACCGCAGGGAAATATCTATGAGCGAACTTCCGCCCCTGCGAGACTGCTGCCAACTCGCCCTACTGGCCCTGCAATTCGCGGATCCTCAGGTTCGGAGGGAACCAGTGACTCCCCCATCAAACATGCCCCTAAAGAGCACTGGATGCAAGCACTATGTACCATCTCCCCAATAGTCATGATGGTGGAACTATTGCTTCTCGGGATGGCCTTCACCGTAGGCCACTTCTTATTTTACAAGCACTGGCAGGACCGCGTGGTTGGGGGGAAATTGGAACAAGAGTACATTATACGAGCGGGCACTGCATTCGCATTCCTATCGAAGGCGTCGCTAGCTGGCGCTGTCGTCGTCGCTCACAAGCAGAATGCATGGGGCACGGTGCGAAAGAGGGCTATCACTCTGGATGGGATTGACGCGATGTTTGTTGCGACGACGGACCTTACCTCGTTTTGGAATTGGGATATGTTGAGGAGGGCAAAGGTTGCTAGTACGCTTGCTTTACTGGCTTGGTATTTTTCTTCCCTTCCATGGGGGTTCTTATGGGATTGCTAATGAGGATGAATACTGTAGGTGTATCCCTATATCGGCGATTATAACCCCCGGTTCACTCTCCGTGAACCTTGTCCAACGACAGTTCAACACTTCAGCGCTTATCCCCTCCACAAACTTCAGCGATCCCACAGGCTTTGTAACAGAACTAACACTTAGTGTCCTCCGGGGCGAGAGTCGGAAGCCGAATGCCCCCGAGGCAATCTCTGGCGCAACAATAGGACCAAGCGCATTCTTGTCCAGGATCGCCAGTGCAGCTGCTACCGGCGGCGAAATCCTCCCGATTAAGCCCCCGCGACAAAATTGCTCTTATGTGCACAAATTCCATGGGCCCTCTCTCCGGTGCAAACCTGCGGACCTCCGAGCCACGCAGGAAATCCAGCGGACAATGGACTACGACAGGTCCGGGAGAATCCGGTACGCCGCAGTATATAATCCCGAAATCAGCGACGACACATGTAGCATACATGTAGGCCTAGCCTACGACACGATGGACGTTCAAAACGAAACATACAGGATCTGCGAACCAAACGGAGGAGGGTGCATGGCCGACACCGCCCGGGAAACGAAGCTCGACGATCCG
This sequence comes from Tuber aestivum, assembly GCA_900010015.1. Taxonomy (NCBI): domain Eukaryota; kingdom Fungi; phylum Ascomycota; class Pezizomycetes; order Pezizales; family Tuberaceae; genus Tuber; species Tuber aestivum. The sequence continues at coordinate 90,760 of LN891180.1, forward strand.
AACTACGGCCGGGCCTTCTCCTGTGAACTCTTCAACACGTCTTTTGCAGTGAACATCTCTTTCCAGGATTCCGTGCAGAAATTCGGGGTCCGGAAGTTGGAGCATTTAAGCCCCGTTTCTTGCTCGCCCTTGGGACCACCCATAACAAATCCACGTCCATCCGAGGAGTGGAAATCTTCTTACGCGGTCTTCGCTGCCATGGGTGAAATACTCGTTGGGAACGTCACAAAGAACCGTGATGCTGGATCCGGGGGCCTCAGTCCCATATCATGGGATACCAAAATACTCGAGACGACATTGATTGGTAGTTCTGATTTCGCAAGCGTGAATATATCCGACATCCCGAACGACGTGTACACCGGATCACTAGCCCGGGGGATAGAAGAGCTGTCGCGGAATATCACCCTTAGCCTCCTCAGCTCCAATAAGTTTGGACAACCGATAAGGAGCAAAGTACTCGCCACACGGCAGGAAAACAGGTACCTCTTTAACGAGAGGAACTTCTGGCTCGCCTCTGGCATTGCGGTGTTCGTGACGGCGGGAGCTGTCCTGGTTGGTATCCTGGAGTACCATACCAATGGAGTTAGCCTCGGGACAAACTTTTCCACAGTCATGGCCACAACGCAGTCCGGTGAGATGCAGGATCTAGTCCGGGGCGTTGATGTTGACTCTAGAGAGTTGCAGAATATGGTTGGCTGGAGGCGTGCTAGATTACGGACGCTGGAGAATGGGGATCGGAGATTTGTACTTGAGGAGGAGGCAAAGGGATAAGATGTTTTACTCTGTTTTTGGTTTCCTTATTTTTCACGTTGCATTATACCACCATACTTTTTTTTGTTTTATCGGCATATTGGAGTCATGGGATATCACTTCGTGGTTAGGTTGGAGCATCCCGGTTGCCAAAAGTTTAGTTAGAGTTCCCCGTAACACCTGGAACGAGGTTATGATGAGTCACGAATATTGCGTTATTGAATTCTCTTATTGTACATGTATACTTATCAAGATACCTGAGTACCGTGCAATTAGAGAAAAAGAGAATACACTAGGAAAGTGAGGTTGCTAGCCCTTGGGGGAAATAGAACTACTCTATGGATTGTAACCTGTTCTCAAGAAATCACTCGTACTACTGGATTATCTCTGGATCACCTCGTTGGACCACCAGCGACGTATAGTGCTATGATACGTGGAAATCGAGAATAATGCCCCGAACGGCATACATCACTGGATGGACAAAGTGACTTGAACTCAGACCGGCGACCAGATGATTTCGTCAAGACACGACGACGCAAGCAAAACGGAATGGATTAAGACACAATTCAGGGACTAATTTTCTCGCCCTCCCGCCTTCCCCACCCTTAGCCCGGGAGTAAAATGAGGCCGAAAACTGGAGGACAAGGTCCAAAAGAAAATGGGTAGGGTGCACGGATAAGCCAACAATCTAGTCAGCTGAGAGGTAAATGTCATAGGGGTGGGAGAAGTAGAGGTAGAAGATGGTTGAGATTCGAGCCCATCTGGGACCGCGAAAGATGTCAATCAAAAAGGTTAGAATATCGAAAGGCGGTTTTTGAAGGAGGCCTGTAGATATATAGTTAGGCCTGCCCGGGTTGGAGTGAGACCAGACCGTGCGCTGTGGGAGGGGGGGGGGGTCAGCATGCAAGCTTGGTGGACACCGGCGGCAACCCCCCGCAGGGTTTCTGCGTGTGCCATGCGGCTAGTAGAGTATCTAGAATAGAGTGCGGGATGCCTTCGAATGGTTGAACGGATATCTGAGGCGCTGAATTGTGTGATTTGTTTTTCTCAGAATTCATTGGGAGCCCTCGGCACAGAAGTATCCAGAGCGCCGCCTGTTGGGGTGGGACACAATCTCCGGGATTGCGGATCAATTTTGTTGGTATATTATTGCACATGGTGTAGATATTTAATGGAAAAGTGTTGATGCATAGTGTGAGGATTCCGGACCTTTTCGTGGTGTGTCCAGGTACCACGGTTTCCTTTGAGTCATGGGCGGGTGCCTGTAGGGTCCACGCCTTAAGATTTATAGGCATACGCTAAGAAGTGTTTTTACTTCCTAATGGCACATCAACCCTCAAAGTTTCATGGTATGGTAAATTGAGAGTGCTATATTTCGACATGTTACCTGCTGCATGAATATAGTTATGGGTGTAAGAAATATACAAGAAATCAATACTGTTGTATTGAGGACTAGCTGTGAATTTTGTGATCAGGAATTGGAGATCCTGGGGGTTTGTCTACATCTTTGCCTTCCAAAAATTGCCAGTCGTATGCATATTGGCTTGGGGAGCAGGTTAGATAGGGAAGTGAAGTGAACTAGCAAAACTGGGCAAAAATTCCAGGACTTGGAAATTTCAGAAGAGCACAGGACATTCCTGATAGAAGAGTATGCTAGATATTCCCTTTTTGCGTTGGGTTTGGAGCTTTTTTTTTTTGGAGGGGGGGGGGGGGTTATGTAGTGAGGGTTTGAGAAAATTTCATGAACAAAATTATTTACTTCTGTGTCTGTGTCACACATAGAAGCGTAATCGGTTCGGCACATAAGTAAATACATAAGTTCACATGCTTAATTCTGGGCCCTGCTGTAGCTATCATGACGATATTACATTATCACATGAAATGATGAGGCATCTATGCAGCCCTCTCTGCAGGGATACAAGGCATGCAACTGATGGGTTTTCACTGGATAACATAGAAGGAGCTCAGCTCTATAAGATAAGACTTAGTTGGTCTAGATTGGTCAGTTAGTTATAGAGGTACGACCTCTGCAAGTCTATATGCTGTTACATGAAGTAATACGCAAGCCTCCTTTAGCTCGTATGAACTAGAGTCATCTGGAGGACTAGTTCATGATTGGTTAAAAACAACTCATTAGTCGAGTTGGGTATCTTCATTATCTACTCTAAGCTAAGCACATAGAAGAGTCATTGATAAATCCTGTGACAGTGTAACGGGGGCTCCCTCAGGTAGATGGTTCGCAAGGATGCGACCACACCAAACTTCAAATCTCTCGAACACAGCTCTTGCAAAAGTGTAAAGAATAAAAGTAAACGGTAAAACTTAATATCGTTAAGCTCAGGCTTATCTCAATTAAAGTCTCTCGAGAGGATGTTGATTGTGTCGGGGTAGGAGAGTTCTCGTATAATCGTTAAGTAGTCAGACTTATACCAAAAACTCCCCCATCAGGTTACCCCGACCAACGTGAGTATGCCCTTCTCCGTAAGGGTTGCCCCGGCACCATTACCGTGTCCCTGAAGGGCTATAGGTGTCAGCGCACTCTAGCAGAAATTTCCCATATGCACATCAGTTCCTGCGAGGTGTTTACCAATACACCTGCCGGAGTGAAAACCTCTGCACATCGGTGTCTCGTCAGTAGCTAACTGTCGAGACCCTTGGGAAAGCTAACTAAATGACTCTCTTCCCATATGCTATGACCTATGCAAGCACTCGTAGACATCAGCTGTCTTCTGGCTAAGCTCTATCTTTCCTGATTGCGAACTTAGGGGGTCTACGACGCTCCCCCGAAGAGCTGTGTCAACAGCGGGACCCATAGGCGCTACCCATGGTCCCTTACCCCCGGCACACTACTCACCGTGATAAGTGTCATGCTATTAGAGACTTCAAACAACCCACAAAGAGTCTACGGCAAAGGGACACGTGTAGGCGTGATTGGCGTAAAACCTTCCCAGATGTCTCCGGCACTACCCGGGACTACTCTGGGGACCCTTCCGGATAGCTTATGCTAACTCCGTCAGTTTTGGTCCGTTTTACTCCGTTCCTTTTGGAGAAGGTACCTGACCTTCTCACCTTGGCCCCCTCATATATTCTGCGAACAGCTTCCGGTCGGACGGACGGCGACGACGCATACAGTGTTGTGGACATGTCTTCATAGATTCCATTTAACTAGCATAACGGCAACTCCACCCATTTTGGCCTATGACGCCCGGGGCGAACCCTGGGGCCGCAGGTACCTGTTAGGAATAATTCTACCAAGTTACAGCTTGTTCGGAGCACTATAGCTCCTCCTGTAGTCTTCCGATCAAAGTGCAATCAAGTGCCCGTCGATCGTCATTGCGTAACAAACAATCCTAACATTTCCCGAAATTCCTTCGAGAACATTTCCGACGGAAGGTAGGGTAATAGTGTCCCAAAGGTAGGGTAAGTATGTCCATGGTGACACGAAACCAGTCTCCATGGTAGGGTAACGTGACCTCCTTAAG